>OZJO01012077.1:0-14365 GCA_900406225.1 Acrobeloides nanus | reverse complement strand
ACCAGGCGGAGTTCAACTTCTAAGCATCATATCTCCTTGACTATTGAGCCGATCCATGCCGTAGGGGTGGCGTTGTGGGTCACTCCCTACTATCATCCCACAGCAAAAGATTTTTTCTCCCGTTTCTTTGAATCTCATGCCGTAAAATACCCCGCTCTTGCCGTGGCGGTCTGCCGTGCCGTAAAATACCCAGTCTCAAAAATCCATCCGAAATTCGCGGAGTCCGGTCAACATTCAACCGAAAAATTTAATATTTAAAAAAAGTTTACTATGGTTAGTAAAGCTGCCACGAAATATGGAATAAAGTTGAGCGAAAGTTCAACAATTATGGTAAATTTGATTAAAGAGTTACTCTAAAATTAGATTTTTTTAACAAAAATCATCTGAATTGGTCTACAATTTTCATATTTTTGTGATGATCCGAATTTGAGTTTTGATTCTTATTGTATTTATAAAGAGACCAGAAAAAGTAAATATTAGTCAACAGATTTAGCGCTGAAATACCATATTGAAATTGTTGACAAAATCCAGTGTATGGATAAGTAGGCATCCCAATGTTCCACAATCTAAAAATCCATGTTATAGTTTAAAGGACCAGTACAGTAATTTACAACCATATGGAAAAAATGATATATTCGGAAAGATCATGAAAAATGGAGCATTTTTTGTTTTTACGGCATGTTCTGAATCGTTGTAGTTTTCGAGATAATTACGTTCGAAATTTTGAATTTGTTACAAGCTTTTCGTTGTAATACACAAACTTTTTTGAATTTTTTGCGGAAAAATTGATTTTTTAAATTTTCATAAAATGAACATTGTAGCAACTTTTTATAGCNTGTTACAAGCTCTTCGTTGTAATACACAAACTTTTTTGAATTTTTTGCGGAAAAATTGATTTTTGTATCGATTTTTTAAATTTTCATAAAATGAACATTGTAGCAATTTTTTATAGAAAATGAGACGAACAAAATGACACCAAAATTATCCAATTTGAGCATTGTTTTGGGTTATTGAAACGAAAACCCTGATTCATGTTTTTGTTTCAATAACTCAAAACAATGTTCAAATTGGATAATTTTGGTGTCACGTCTTGTCTAAAAAATGACAAACACGGGTGTGATAGAGAGTGAGTTGAGATAAGAGTGGGCTCCTCATTTTTGAGCATGTTTAAGATTAACATACTTGTGTCAGCTTGTTGGGGGTAATCCCAAAAATGCAATGCATTATTAAATATCCAAATAAAAGACACAACAAAAAGAGCGATATATAAATTGATGCGGCGATAACGTTGTTGATAATTTAATGCTAAGTTTAAAACTAGACATCTATCAATAGTTAAAAAGAAAATTATAGTTGTTAGTAAATAAAAATTTGGAATTTTAAATATGGATGTCCAATAGACCCAATAGGCATTGTAATTGAAGTCTAAATTAGAAATTAATGCCTGTAGCCAGGTAAATATCATATCTATGTTTATATGCACATTTAGGACCCCTCCGGCTTTATGAAGAAATGCTGACAACAACCAAGGAAACCGCAAGGTCAGCCACAAAAATTTTTCACCGAAACCAAGCGTAAACGATAGGGGCAGCTCAAAACGGTATAATATGTCAAAATTTTGAATCGATTTTTTCTTACGCGGTGCGTTGCCTGATTCTCAAGGAAATCTGATTTCTCAAAGGAAAATCGTTATTTTTCGTACAACACACTTTTCGTACAAATATTTTTCGTACGAACTTTTCGTACGGGTACTTTTCGTACAAACTTTTCGTACAACTATTTTTCGTTAAAGTCACCGGCCCCGGAGGCTTTCGGGGGGCTAGTCCCGGGGCCTAGGCCCCTTTTTCGACCACTGCTACGAAGAGTATCTGTACGAAAAGTTCGTACAAAAAATAATTGTACGAAAAGTACCTGCACGAAAAGATCGTACGAAAAATAATTGTACAGAACAATTGTACGAAAAGTCCGTACGAACCACAATTGTACAAAAAGTTATACTGCCGAATTTTTACTTGAGTACGGCACTGACCCCCACTCTCTTTCGATCGAGCAGGTTTTTGGGGAGGAATATTGTACTCATGAGAAGGATATATGAGATAATTCGGATATGGATCTTCTTACCCGGACGCCACATAACACTCATATAAACTCCATGTGGGATGTCAATCGCATTGATAAAAAGCGATGCTATCAGATATAAAATAAAAAGTGCCGACAACTTCGTATGGTTGACGACTTTTTTATTCTTACAAATATACCAAAGTAATTGAATCCAATTATAAGTCGAAACAATGTTTAGCAAAAGACTTGAGATATAAAATGATGCTGTTACATATTTGATATAAGATAACATCGCTTGACAAACGATTCTAATAGAGATTCGTTTTTTTTTCAAAAATATTCTTTTAATATATAGACTTGTTTGAGTTAGAAAAACTCTATGACGGAAGTTCGTGACAAATTTTTTAATTAATTTGTTTTATATCGAAATGTTTTTATATTGTAGATCGAAACATATTCTCAAGAAATTTCTTTTATATAATTCAAATACATAATATACTCTGAAGAAAAATCTGAACGTTTGAATTCCAAATAAAAAGTGATGAGAAATTCCCATTTTTTTACATACATTTCTTTTATCTGAACGTTTATAAACTACGAAATCGAATAAATTTTCTTGTGATTTCCCTATCGTTTCCAAGAATATTATGAAGACAAAAAATATGGCGATTTCGTACGCAGAAGGATTCGGAGCTACTACACAATAGGGGGGACACCCACGTGAAAATTTTTTCTGGAAATGATACTTTAAAAACATGTGGGGAAATTCGAATTTGGCATTTTCGAAGCGAAAAAACGCTTCCGTGATTCAGGGAAGGCGTATGTGTAATCAGTAAAAAGGAAACATTGGATATTAAAGGGAGTGTACTTTGTAGCTAGATCTCGAAAAAAATTTATTTCCATAAAAAGACCCTATTGGAGGTAAAATCATGCGAAAATCAATTGCGCGCATTCCCGAAGAGTGAAAATGCTTCCTTGACCCTGATTCAGAGTGTGTGTATTGAAGCGAAAATCGAAAAATTTTCAAATTCCTCTCTCCAAATCATATTTCTGGGGGTAATTTCATGCGGGAAATCGATTGCGCGCATTCCCGAAGCTTGAGAACGCTTCCTTGATCATGATTCAGGGAAATAAGAGTGTGTATTGAAGCGAAAATCCAACATGTACTAATTTCCTTGAATCAAGGTCAAGGAAGCATTTTCACGCTTCGGAAGTGTGCGCAATCGATTCTCCGCTTAGAAAAACCTAAGAATCGACGGTTTTCTCATAAAAATCCGAAAATGTTTGATTTTCGCTTCAATACACCGACCCCTTCCCTGAATCAGGGTCAAGGAAGTGTTTTCACTCTTCGGGGAGTGCGCGCAATCGATTCATAAAATAATGTTTAAACATTCTTGGCGTCGAAACAGGAGAAATCTGGGTGAGACACCAAAAAAAAACGTCCCCTTGTTAGTTAAAATTAAAAATTTTGAAAATTTTTGAAAAAATTGCAAAAAATTCCAATTTTTTAGACCACACTTTACCTAAAAATTGAAAAATTTGATTTTCAAAAATGTCTCCAAATTCGGCTGATTTTTGTACTAAGTGGTTTTCGACCATGGGGAACATGATCGCAATATTATTTCAACAAAATTTTTTGAAAAAATGAAATATTAGGGGATTACCCCCGAAAACATTGAAAACAAATTCTAATTCATATTCGTGTGTGAGAAATTTGTGTGAGTATTCGTTGCTTGAGTCGAGTTTCTCATGAGTGGGTTTGGAAGTGGAATAATGTTTATGATCGTATTTCCTTTTTTCGCTATAAGCTTCTTTTTGAATACCGTTGAGGAAATAAATCCATCTAGTGCCGGTGTAATTGTACCATAGGGTCCAATGTATGAGGTGGCTTCGAGATGGAAAAACTAAAATTTATAATGAGCTACAAATAAGAACCAGGAACCATTTTAACCTCGGTGTTCAAAAATAGGATGTGGATGTCGGCAATAGCCTGAGCAATCAGCTTGATTCGGACATTTCGAAACGGGCTGGCTCCGAGGCAGTGCTGTAGCTACTACAGAGTGGGTTGGGCGGTCCACCCCCGAAACTGACTGATGATCAAAAAATCATACAGGATACCCCTTAAGTTTTTCATTTCAAGTGAAGCTCGAAAAAACACATAAGAAGGGACCCTTATGTTTTTGATCATCCGCCCCTCGAAATTTTGGTGTCATTCATTGAACTGCTCAAATTGGTTGCGAATAAAAAATTCTTAGAAGATCTTCAATGTCTCCGGCATGGGAATGTTACTGCCTATCGAAAAAATAACAAAAAAAATCCCAAAAATTGGTTTTTACGTCCCAAAAAACTCAAAAATTTGAGTTCCATCCAAAATTCGCGGGATCTGACCAACATTCGACCAAAAAATATTTAATATTTTCAAAAAGTTTACTATGGGTATTAAAGCTGCCACGAAATATGGAATAAAGTTGAGCGAAAGTTCAACAATTATGGTGTATTTGATTAAAGAGTTACTCTAAAATTAGAATTTTTAACAAAAAATCATTAAAATCGGTCTACAATTTTCATATTTTTGTGATTATCCGAATTTGATTTTGGATGCTTCTTATTGTATTTATAAAGAGACCAGAAAAAGTAAATATTAGTCAACAGATTTAACGCTGAAATACTATATTTGAAATTGTTGGAAAAATCCAGTGTATGGATAAGTAAGCATCCCAATGTTCCACAAGCTAAAAAATGCATGTTACTTTTCAAAAACAATTCGTCAAAGTTGAATTGGAGAGTATGCGATAAGGGGTTTCCCTCGTTTCCCGAAAGATTAAACTTTTCAAATCAAAAGAAGGTCGCTCACTCGCTATCTAAATTAGCCAATCCTCACCCCAATTTTTTTGACGGGTTGTGTTGCCGAGCAACAATATCTCATTATAACTCTAGGGTCCCCTCAGCTATCTGAGACCGTTTTCAGTGACAAAACACGGGTGTATCAGGGGCCGTTTCCAGTGGTAAAACATGGGTGTGGTAAGGAATGAGTTGAGATAAAGGTGGGCTTCACTTTTTTGAGCATGTTTAAGATTAACATACTTGTGTCTGCTTGTTGGGGGTAATCCAAAAAATGCAATGCATTATTAAATATCCAAATAAAAGACACAACAAAAAGAGCGATATATAAATTGATGCGGCGATAACGTTGTTGATAATTTATTGCTAAGTTTAAAACTAGACATCTGTCAATAGTTAAAAACAAAACTATAGTGGTTAGTAAATAAAAATTTGGAATTTTAAATATCGACGTCCAATAGATCCAATAGGCATTGTAATTGTTGACTAAATTAGAAATTAAAGGGGGGGGTCCAACTTACGGCAGGGTAGAAAATTAAAAAAAATTTTTTTAACAAGTGACCCTTTAGGGGTAAGTTTATGCGAGGAATCGATTGCGCGCATCGAAAAATTCTGAAAATTTTTTCTGGGGGTCAAAAAATGGAAAAAGTTGCGTCAAAATTAGGGATTATAAGTTTTAACCCCAACACCCCGGAAAATTTTTCCAGAATTTTTTGATGCGCGCAATCGATTCCTCGCATAAAATTACCTCTAAAGGGTCACTTGTTAAAAAAATTTAAAAAAGTTTCTACCCGGCCGTAAGTTGGACCCCCCTTTAATGTTTGTAGCCGGATAAATATCATATCTGTGCTTATATGTTATTGTACATTTATTCCTCCGGCTGTAGGAGGAAAGTCTGAGTGATACCTAATTGATACTAGTTCCAAAAAATTTGAGTACGGCACTAACCTCCGCTCTCCCTCCTTTGATCAAGTGGGTTTGAAGGGGGGGGGGTATTGTACTCATGAGAAGGATATATAATATAATAATTTGGACACGGATCTTCTTACCCGGACGCCACATAACACTCATATAAACTCCATGTGGGATGTCAATCGCATTGATAAAAAGCGATGCTATCAGATAGAAAATAAAAAGTGTCGATAACTTCGTATTGTTGACGACTTTTCTATTTTTAATATACCAGAATAATTGAATCCAATTATAAGTCGAAACAATATTTAGCAAAAGACTTGAGATATAAAATGCTGCTGTTACATATTTGATATAAGATAACATCGCTTGACAGACGATTCTAATAGAGCTTGATAAACGATCCTAATATTCGTTTTTTTAAATATTTTTTTAATATATAAACTTGTTTGGGTTAGACAAATATTGTGGGTTTTATGGTCGAAGTTCGTGGAAATTTCTCGAATTAGTTTGTTTTATAGCGAAATGTTTTATAGTTTAGCTCGAAAAATATTCTCAAGGAATTTCTTTTATATAATTAAAATACATATTATACTCTAAGAAAGATTGGAACGTTTGAATTCCAAATAAAAAGTGTTGAGAAATTTCCACTTTTTTTACAGACATTTCTTTTATCTGCACGTTTATAAATTCGAAATGAAATCAATTTTCTTGTGATTTCCCTATCGTTTCCAAAAATAATATGAAGACAACAATAATAAAGGAAAAAATATGACAATTTTTCACACGGAACACGCAGCTTGCAAATTTTTTTAGTTCCAAAAATTGAATCTCTCGAAAAACAGTTTTAAATGTTACAAATACAATGAAACCTTGATTTAGCGCGTCCCCCTAAAATTCGATTTAGCGCGATATTACATAATCAACTTTTTGGTGGTTTACCCCTCCCCTCTTAACGTAATCACCAAAATGCACTAACATAATCAATTTCTATGAGGAGGGCTGACCCTCCCCCCCCCCCCCCCCCCCAACATGATCTGGATGACCCCTTTCAGCGCAACAACAATGCCTTATCCATCTGGGGAACTTGACGGGATGTTGTCGTTTTTTTAAAAGTCCTTGGACCTTTTATTTTTCCATCAACATATGAACAAAAATAGTTTAAACATGTATCTTTTAGAGCAGACCAAAGACATTTTCTTTTATGTTCTTCGACCAAGAGTACGTTCGAATAGTCGTTGTACGCGCCAAAAGGCTGAAACAAACGGATGGCTGAGGCGATTGTTATATAGGCGATTCATCAGTCTTATCTGTCTCTCATTTGAAAGGTATTTCTTATATGTTGTTTTGACTTTATCTTTTAGAGCAAGAGCATATTCTTCGCTGAAAATGGTTTCGTAAATTTTTAGCTTTCTTCTGATTATTTCTTCGTATTTCTCGTCGAAATTTGAATCGACACGATTAATATTTTCGGCAATGATGTACTTAATTATCATCCAAACAATATTTTCTTCTAAAATTTCAAGTTTTTATATAAGAAAAATATCACCGGAAAATGGTTTTTGACCAAAATTGACTTCGACTCTTTGGCCTGGAGTACTTAAGAGGATTATTGGGTATATTCTGTGGAATAACCATTTTATTGAATAATCTAAAATGTCGGAAAGTTTAAATCTAGACCAGACAAGCTTTAGAGCAGACCAAAGTCCAGACAGGTAGATGCCAGTTGGTGACAGAAAAAATAAGGTACTTATGTACTATCAGCAATTTTTCTTGGTCTAAGGTCTAGGCTTAGGTTTAGGCTTAAGCTTAGGCCTAGGCTTAAGCCTATTCCTAAGCCTAGGCCTAAACCTATTCCTAAGCCTAGGCCTAGGCCTAAGCCTTGGTAGAGATTTTAAGTCACCAACTGGCATCTGCCCGTCCATACTAGATCAGGCAAATTTTTCCAGATTAGCGCTTAAAATGATTGTTGTCTTACCAAGATATTCTCCATTTTGGGTAAAGAAGATTTCGCTGTTCTCAAAGTCTATCCAACATCCAAGTACATCATTAATGGAGCTGTAAGTTATATAGTAGTGGTCGTCATTTTTAAAATATTCTAGATAATTATCTTTCTCCGTCAGACCGATACCCATATGTTGGTAAGTTTCACCCGTTATGTTGCGTACTTCAAAGTAATAGGATTTCAATCCATCCGGAGCAGAGCAATTCGCAATGGCACGTGAAAACCACAGACCAGACATGATCAGACGATAGTAAACATCGTTCGGATCCAATGGGGCTGAATTTTTTGGTACTACTAAGGATTAGCGACAAGTTACTATTTCAGGAAAAATTTTTTTTTAAATCAAACTTGTTAGAGGTATTTTTGCGATAAATCGATTGCGCACATTGATAAAACATGAAAACGTTAAACACGACCACGCAGGGATGCGAATTTTTTGAAATTCTTCAATTGCGTTATTCATCTTCTTGGTTGTTCGTTGAATGACTTCATTTTATAGATTTTTATAGGCATCCCTGCGTGGTAGTGTTTAGCGGGAAAAATTCACATCCCTGCGTGGTCGTGTTTAGCGGGACAAATTCACATCCCTGCGTGGTCGTGTTTAGCTGGAAAATTCGTATCCCTGTGTGGTCGTTTGGCGGGAAAAATTCACATCCCTGCGTGGTAGTGTTTAATGGGAAAAATTCACATCTCTGCGTGGTCGTGTTTAGAGGGAAAATTCGCATTCCTGCGCTATAGTGTTTAGCGGGAAAATTCGCATCCCTGCATGGTCGTGTTTAGCGGGAAAATTTACATCCCTACGTGGTCGTGTTTAGCGGGAAAATTTACACCCCTACGCGGTCGTGTTTTGCGGGAAAAATTCGCATCCCTGCGTGGTCGTGTTTGGCGTTTTATGTTTTGTCAAGGCGCGCAATCGATTTATCACAAAAATACCTCTAACAAGTTTGACTTTAGAAAAAATTTTTTCCTGAAATAGTACCCTGCCGTTTGCGGTCGCTAATCCTTAGTAGTACCCATTTTTTTAGTCTGAGCCAAAAAATTTAAGCTAAAATACCTTTGTATTCTGCTACCAAATTGTTCGAACTGATGGCTATTTTGTTGTCGGAGTTGTTTGGATCCAAGTAAGATGGAAACGCCTAACGTCGTTTATGTCTTGAATTTTAAGAAACCTACTGGAATAACAGGTAGAATGGCTTCATAATTTTCAATTAATAATTTCCATTCTTTACATACAAGTTTGTATAGAAAGATATCGAGTCCACACAAAAATCGTAGCTGTTCTAGCCATAACTCTATTGGGATTTGGGACATTCTGAAAAAATAATTTCAACACGTTTTCAACAAATAAAAAGGGACCATGAATGACGAATGAAGGACATATGATACTGAAAAAAACAAGTCGGCCAAAGTGCATAGATGACTCATTTGTTACATCTCAATATGTTTTTTTACATGCATAGTTGGTTCAAATGGACTGAGAAATCGATTGAATTAAGTCACAAAACATGGCTTTTGTTCAGATTGTGTTCTTGTAACAGATTGTGTTCTTTTTTTTCACCGACTAGTTTTATTTGTGACAGATGTTTTTTGCAACAGACCTAGTTTTTGTGTAACTCGTGGGCGTGACTTGCGTGGTAGAAAGCACTATGGCTCAAAATTTAGAATCGGAAATGTAGAAACCCAAAATAGGCTTAGGCCTAAGCCTTAGGTCTTAGGCCTTATGCCTTAGGTTTAGGCCTAGGCTTAGATCTAGTCTTAGGCTTAAGCTTAGCCTAAGTCTAATTTTGGGTCTCTAAACTTAGGCTTAGATCTAGGCTTAGCCTAGATCTAAGCCTAAGATCTAGTATTGAAAGAATCATATTGATTTATTTGAATTGAAGGAACTATTGTGTATTTTACTTCAAGTTATTCGATAAATTAGCAGCAACTAATACTATTGATATGCTTAAAAGGGTGTCCAGTTTGCGACCACCTCTCGAAAAAATTTTTTTTGAAAAGTACCATTTTAGGGTAATTTTGCTATGAAAAATCGATTGCACATAGTGCCTTAGCGTGAAAATGCATCCTTTAACCTGTTTTTTCTAAGGCGCTATGCGCAATCCGTTTTCATAGCAAAATTACCTTAAAATGGTACTTTTCAAAAAAAAGTTTTTTCGATAAGTGATCGCAAACTGAACCCCCATTTAAAGTGATATGATAACTTTGTATCGTTAATTATTCGTGTATGAAAAATTTGTGTGAGGATGCGTTGCTTGAGTCGAGTTTCTCGTTGAAAGTGGGATAATGTTTATGATCGTATCTTCTTTTTTCGGTATAAGCCTCTTTTTGAATACCGTCGAAGAAATAAATCCATCTAGTGCCGGTGTAATAGTACCATAGGGCCCAATGTATGAGGTGGCTTCGAGATGGAAAAACTAAAATTTATGATGAGCTACAAATAAGAACCAGGAACCATTTCAAACTCGGTGTTCAAAAATATAGGGCGGTCCGCCCCACCCCGAAACTGACTGATGATCAAAAAAATCATAAGGGATACCTCTTAAGCTTTTCATTTCAAGCGAGGCCCGAAAAATACATAAGAGGGGACCTTATGTTTTTGGCCATTCGTCCCCCCGAAATTTTGGCCTTTCTGCGGCACTGCTCATAGGCATAGCTAGGGGAGAGAGTCCATGGACCCCCCCCCCTCCGTCGGCCGATGGCCGAAACAAACATAAGGGCCACCATATGTTTTGAAAATTTTTCGAAAATTTTATAAACAATTGGAAAATTTTGGAAAAAATTGGTAAAATTTCTCAAAATAGATCCAGAAACCGGATGATCCCGAAATCCGGATCTAGCTAATCCTATGGTCTGGCTATTTCCACGTTTCCAAACAGGCCCTTGTCAACCCATAGACATGAGAGCTCTGTCTTAGGCATAGGTCAAAGGCATAGTTTACTAGTAGGGGGATACACTGGACCCTCAGGATGGGTGAATGGCCTTTCAGGGGGGTACAAGGGGAGTACATGATAAAATTTTCGAAAATTTATATGATGAATGAATTGGAAGGGGGAGGGTACATGAACCCTCACGATGGATGGATAAATGACTATAAAGGCGGAAGGTCTGAGGATGAGTGGTGAGGGGATACTGTACCCCCTCCCCCTGGTAACCATAGTCGAAGGCCTAATCCTAAGCCTAGATCTTTTAAGCCTATGTGACGTGTGGGTTTTATTAACACTGAATATGGATACATATTTACGCTTTGGATAGGCATAACCATAGCAACACCTTCACCACAATCCAAAAATGACCAAAAAGCCCGAAAAAAACAAAAAAAATTCCAAAAATTGGTTTTTTACGTCCCAAAAAACCCAAAAATTTGAGTTCCATCCAAAATTTGCGGGGTCCGGCCAACATTCGACCAAAAAAATATTTAATATTTATCAAAAATGTTTACTATGGTTATTAAAGCTGCCACGAAATATGGAATAAAATTGAGCGAAAGTTCAACAATTATGGTAAATTTGATTAAAGAGTTACTCTAAAATTTTTTTAAACAAAAAATCATCTGAATCGGTCTACAATTTTCACATTTTTGCAATTATCCATATTTGATCTTTGATCCTTCTTATTGTATTTATAAAGAGACCAGAAAAAGTAAGTATTAGTCAACAGATTTAACGCTGAAATACTATATTTGAAATTGTTGACAAAATCCAGTGTATGGATAAGTAGGCATCCCAATGTTCCACAAGCTAAAAAATGCATGTTATAGTTTAATTTTTTTAAAACAATTCGCCAAAGTTGAATTGGAGAATACCCGATAAGGGGTTTCCCTCATTTCCCAAAAGGATAAACTTTTCAAATCAAAAGAAGGCCGCTCACTCGCCATCTAAATTAACCAGTCCTCACCCCAATTTTATGATGGGTTGCGTTGCCGAACAACAATAGCTATCAGGTGACGTCTGTCAAATCTGCCACATGATTCCCAATCACATATGACAAATGAGGCAAGTCTTGTCACATTTGTCACACGTGTCACATCTGTCACATTGAGGTGTCAGATGTGTCACGTGTGTCACATTAGGATATACAAAGAACCCTGAAACAACGCATTCGGTCCCTTGGGGAATCCGAGGTTAATTGTACAGGGTGTGCGGAAATTGTCCAACCCCTATTGTCGGATACTTTTCACCATAACGTTTGTTAAGAACATCTATACATCGAGATCTTGGTGTCTTTTCAAAGCTCACGTTCGTAGCTTTAAAATGGCACCAAGATCTCGGCGTATTGTTGTTCCTATCAAAAGTTATGGCGAAAAAAGTATCTAGATATATCTTACTATAGGGGGTCGGATAATTTCCACACACCTTGTACTATATTATCCAGAATATAATAATATCGGCTTTTATCATTATAACCCTAGAACCCTCTCAGCTATCTGAGGCCGTTTTCAGTGACAACAGACGGGTGTGATTGAGAGTGAGTTGAGATAAGGGTGGGCTCCACTTTTTGACACGGAGATTAACATACTTGTGTCTGCTTGTTGGGGGTAATCCAAAAAATGCAATACATTATTAAATATCCAAATAAAAGACACAACAAAAAGAGCGATATATAAATTGATGCGGCGATAACGTTGTTGATAATTTATTGCTAAGTTTAAAACTAGGCATCTGTCGATAGTTAAAAATAAAACTATAGTGGTTAATAGATAAAAATTTGGAATTTTAAATATGGACGTCCAATAAATCCAATAGGCATTGTAATTGAAGACTAAATTAGAAATTAATGTCTGTAGCCGCACACCATGTCCAAAATTTTTCGCGGAGAGAATTAAAATCCGCTTTAGTAGAACTGTAGAACAGACCCCGCCCCCTGAACAACTTTTGTGAAAACATTTCCAAAATCTATCGCTAATTTTCGAGTCATCATCAAAATAAGATTTTGCCTGAAAAATCGAGTTTTTAACGGGGGTCCAACTTAGGGCCGGGTAGAAAGTTTTTTTAAAAAGTGACCCTTTAGGGGTAAAATCATGCGAAAAATCGATTGCGCGCATTCCGGAAGCGTGAAAATGCTTCCTTGACCCTGATTCAGGGAATGGAGTGGGTGTATTGAAGCGAAAATCGAAACAAGGAAACTACGGAAGTGTTTAACAAAAAACGTTTCAGAGTAAAAAAAGTTTTTGCTAATCCTACTCATGGATGCCCCATGATTAAAAAAACCGCTCTAAAAAAAATCACATCGCTACCTTTTTCTGAGAACAAAATACATGCTTTTATATAGTATTGAGTTGTTCGATAAGTCCTTGCGGCTCAAAAAAATGCTCTAATTTCATCATTTTTCATCCGTTTTCAATGAAATTTTTTTCCAGTAGTGGGTAAGAGTGTATGCTGAATACGATCCAATCGGTCTTTTTGAGCGAAACTCATGTTTCCGTGTCAATATCCAGACTTTTTCAAAAAATTGGTGTTTTTCAATGTTGCAACTTAATTTTAAAATGTTGATATCTGGCTATATAGGTCGATTGCGCGCATTGCCAAGGCATGAAAATGCTTGTCTGATCCTGATTCAGGTGATACATAGTTTTTGAGCCACTTTCGGGGTATGCCCCCCCCCCATCATGGGGTATCTTCCAGTGGTCAAAACGGTCGATTTTCTCCACTTTCCAAAACTATGTATTCCCTGAATCAGGATCAGACAAGCATTTTCATGCCTCGGCAATGAGCGCAACCGGCTCCCCAAGTAGAAAAACACTAGAACGGTCGAAAATTTCGTCAAAAATCGACTTATATAGCTAGATATCAACATTTAAAAATTAAGTTGCAACATTGAAAAACACCAATTTTTTGAAAAAGCCTGGATATTGACACGGAAACATGAGTTTCGCTCAAAAAGACCGATTGGATCGTATTCAGCATACACTCTTACCTACTACTGGAAAAAATTTCATTGAAAACGGATGAAAAATGATGCAATTAGAGCATTTTTTTGAGCCGCAAGGACTTATCGAACAACCCAATACTATATAAAAGCATGTATTTTTTTCTCAGAAAAAGGTAGCGATGTGATTTTTTTAGAGCGGTTTTTTTAATCATGGGGCATCCATGAGTAGGATTAGCAAAAACTTTTTTTACTCTGAAACGTTTTTTGTCAAACACTTCCGTAGCTTCCTTGTTTCGATTTTCGCTTCAATACACCCACTTCATTCCCTGAATCAGGGTCAAGGAAGCATTTTCACGCTTCCGGAATGCGCGCAATCGATTTTCCGCATGATTTTACCCCTAAGGGGTCACTTTTTAAAAAAACTTTCTACCCGGCCCTAAGTTGGACCCCCTTTAAAAACTCGATTTTTCAGACAAAATCTTATTTTGATGATGACTCGAAAATTAGCGATAGATTTTGGAAATGTTTTCACAAAAGTTGTTCAGGGGCGGGGTCTGTTCTCAGTTCTACTAAAGCGGATTTTAATTCTCTCCGCGAAAATTTTTCTCTTCGTAATGAACATGGTGTGAGCCGGGTAAATATCATATCTGTGTTTATATGTTATTATATATTTAGGAC
>OZJO01012073.1:0-20990 GCA_900406225.1 Acrobeloides nanus | reverse complement strand
CGGTATTTTAGACATTTTTGTCAAAAAATTTCGAAAAAAGAACCCCGCTTAACCCCCGCTAAGCCCTGCGAAAAATGCAAAATTGTGATTTTTATCATGTTTGATAAGTTCGACAGACAGGCTAGACAACGATATAATTTTTTCAGCAGAAGCGATGAGGAAGAAAAATTACATCGTTGTCTAGCATAGCTGTCGAACTTATTAAGGGGAATAAATTTCATGAGCATATGAGGGGCAAAATGTCTCATTGATAAGTTCGACAGTCATGCTAGACAACGATGTAATTTTTCCGTTTCTAATCTTGCGTTTCCAGTTTTGCGTAAATTGCTGTTGTGACATCGAATTTACCATTTTTCTCGAGATTTTACTAAAGTATTTGCCAACGATCTTAATTAAAGTTGTTTCTACACCCATTTTGGACACTTTTAGCAAAAAATTTTGGAAAAAATCGGAAAAAATTTTTTTACGTGGCGGTCTCTACATATAGATATAACTTTTTATGTTTTATCTATATGTGGTCAAATTTTTCCAAAATTTTAAAGTTTAAGTCGTTCCGACGAGTTCCGGAATTCCGTGTCGGAACGAATTAGTGGAGGCCCGAACGCATCCGAACGTTTCTGAACGCGTCCGAACGCAATTAGTGAAGTTATTAGTGAACTAAAGTCCGTTCGGGAGCCGTCCGAACGTATTAGTGGCGGCCCTGAGGGTAACTTCTTACACCCGATAAAATTGCATTATGCGTGATATGGGGCTAAAAAATTTTTCCTTGAAGGGTACCCCATGATTTTGGTGTCATTTTTCTTCTCTCATCGAGCCCTATCGATTGGTATAGGTCGTGACGGAATTGGATTTAACGTGACGAAGATAGCACAAACAGACAGACACACACGGTTTAGGATAAATTTTCTTATATGTCAAGTCCTAGTTTTAAATATCTTATGTGTGTGTTAAATGTGAAATCCTTTCCTAAATGTTTTCTAAGTCTTTCCCTTTTTTGCGTCTCTTTGCGAAAATGAATCATATTTTAAAACATTTTGAACAGCTGGTTGTGTAATTACAAAAAAGGTTGTGTAATGACAAAAAAATAGTGTTTTTGCCCCTGCCAGAAAAATTTTGTGAAATGCGTTTCACGACTGCTAGCGCGCACATATTTCCAAAATGGAAATATTTCCATTATAAAAGACCTTTCCTCCAGCTTTTTTTGAACAAAATTATTGTTTTTGTTGTCTTGAATCCGTTCAGTTGAATATATACTAGTTTTTTAGTTCATGATATTGCAAATTAAATTGTTGAGAAGAATTAATCAAAGTGAAGAAAATGGGAAAAAGAAAGAATACGAACAAAGAGAAGCTGGATTATGGCATCAACAGACCAGCAGGTAACACAATTTTAGGGTAATTGATGGTTACGTACACTTTTTTCAAAGTGCATGTGATACAATTTTATTTTTTTAAGGATCTTCCTATTTTATTTTAACGAAATTTTCAGAAAAGCCAGAATCCATCCGAGGATCCGACTTAAGTGACTTAGAATCTATAGCTTACTCGTCGATCGCCGGTGATGTCGACACTCAAGTGGGCGATGAAGAGGATTTTGAGGAAGATGTATTACAAGAGAAGATTTCGGAAAATGTTGTAAATGCACTGGATAAACGGTAAGATGTTTAGCAGGGCGAGCCAAAAAATTATACTTTTGATTTTTTGTCGAAAAATTAAAAATTTTTTTAAATCACCGAAATTACCCCTTATAGGTGATTTTTGAAAAAAATTTAAATTTTTCCACCAAAAAACGCAAAAGTACGGCTTTTGGCTCACCCTGTAGCAGTGATGGGTACGATTAATCGAAATTCGATTAATCGAAATTCAAACAATCGATTTAAAATTTTTCGACAAAAGCAGTGGTGAATTAAGATCAAAACAAACATCTTAGGACCAAAATCGATTTTGAGTTTCGATTAATTTCGATTCGGTTAATCGAAAGTCGGTTAATTTCGTTTCGGTTAATCAAAACTAAACGAAATTAATCGATTAATTTCGATTAATCGAATCGAAACTAATCGAAATTAATCGAAATGTAATTATAGTTCAAACTATGTATTCATGATTGGCATGATTTTTTAAGCATAAATATGAGGAAAAAATTCGAAAAAATTGAAAAAAATCGAAAAAAATCGAAAATTTTTTAAAAAATCAAAAAAATTCGAAAAAATCAAAAAAAATTTAAAAATAAAAAAAAATCGAAAATTTTAAAAAAATCAAAATTGAATTTTTTTCAATTTTTTTCGATTTTTTTTGATTTTTCGAATTTTTTTCAATTTTTTTTTTTTTTTTTTAAATTTTCGATTTTTTTCAATTTTTTCGATTTTTTCAATTTTTTTGATTTTTTTCAATTTTTTCGAATTTTTTCAATTTTTCGAATTTTTTCCTCATATTTATTCTTAAAAAATCATGCCAATCATGAATCATCATGAATGCATAGTTTGAACTATAATTACATTTCGATTAGTTTCGATTAATTTCGATTAATCAAAATTAATCGAAATTAATCGATTAATTATGTTTAGTTTTGATTAACCGAAACGAAATTAACCGACTTTCGATTAACCGAATCGAAATTAATCGAAACTCAAAATCGATTTTGGTCCTAAGTTGTTTGTTTTGATCTTAATTCACCACTGCTTTTGTCGAAAAATTTTAAATCGATTGTTTGAATTTCGATTAATCGAAATAGCGATTAATCGAAATTACCCATCACTGCCCTGTAGCTTCTTTTTGATCTAACTGTAAATTTTTCAGGGTTAACATCAGATTAAAGGCTATGGGAATTCTGAATGAAGCCTTGAAACGCCATTACATGGCAGAAAAGATTTTTAAGTGGAAGTCATCTTTATGTGAAATTGTTGACAAGAACATAAAACGCAGTGTTGAAGAAACTATGCAAGCTTGTATCCTCGCTTCTATGCTTTCGATACAACTAGGTATTGGAGTTGATTTGAAACCTAAAATATAGACAAAAAAAGATTTTTGGTCATGAATCAGGGAACCGGTGTGTATTGATTGAAAATGTTCAAAAACGAGCTTTTTTCAACAAAAATTCGATTTGTAGCCAAAATTCGAAACGAAATTTACAGGTATGGAAATCGAAAATGATGTTGCTGAAATTCTCGTTCACATGAGACAACTTTGTTCGGATCCATCGAAGCCCGAAGCGATGCGAATAGCCTGTGCTCAATCGATTGGAATTTGTGCCTATTTTTCGGCGGATCAGCCGAATGTCATCTATGATTGTGTAACTTCGCTCAAAAATGTATGGACTTCATTTAAAAATGTCAATGCTCCAGTTGGGCTATATTCAACTGTTTTATCTTCATGGGCTATGCTGTTGAATCAATGCAACCCATCGATAATATTCACTGCGATAGCTGAATCTCAGCCAAAATTGTGCTTATTCTTGGAAGCCTCTTCAGTTGAAGTTCGTATTGCAGCTGGTGAAGTGTTGGCATGCCTCTACGAAATGGCTCATAACTCGAACTCTGAATTCCGTTTTCACAATCATTTCGACTTGGAAGAAACTCTGTCAAGCCTAGCTGTGGATTCGTTAAAGCAGCATGCTAAACGCGACAAAAAGGTCCAGAAGTTGACATTCCGCCAAATCAATGACACGATTTTCCATGAAAAAACTCCACAAGTTCAGATTCGCTTTAACAAACTGGAAACTCTTACGATCGAAGCTTGCCACTCAAAGCTGGTTTATGATCATCTATGTCAATTGCTACAGGTTGGAGATATTTTTCGATCAAATTGAGATCTACAGGGTGATCCAGACGAATATACGAATGGAATAAAATTCGATATCTTGTAATAGGAAAAAGATTTTCTTGTGCGATTTTTTTTCAAGTTGCTAATTACGTGAACGGACTTTATTTTTAAAATATAAAAATTCAGGCTTTCGCTTCAATATACAGACTTACTTAAAAATCATGAAAATATTTTAATAAAGTTGGTGAATTAGTAACTTGCAAAAAACGCATATAAAAATCTTCTATGCCGAGATATCAAATTTTATTTTCCATTGTATATTCATCTGGACCACCCCTGTATATTGAAATTTTAGGGTAATATCAATGCTCATTTAACGGAGAATGCGATTATTCGCGAAGTTTTCGATTTGGGCCCAATCGTAGAAGAGAAGGTATTGACAAAAGCCGACAAAATGGAGCGCGTTTATGTACAAAAGTGTATGGATAAGGCCAGGAATATCCATCGTGCTAAACAACGGGACAAGAAAGCTTTTTAAGAAATCATAGGCTGATTCTGTCTCCTTCCACTTCAACGGCGTAGCTAGATGGAGAGGGGGGAATCCGAGGTGGTGGGGTTCCTCATCAGCCAAAGACCGGAAAAAATCACAAGGATTTCCCCTTATTTTTCGAATTTTCTCTAAAAATCTAATGACCAAAGGTTTAAAGTGATTTTTGAAATTTTTTTAAACTCGAAAAAATTGCCTTGATCCCTCCTTATGCTTTTGCCCAATTTTTGAAAAATGTTCGAAAAAATATAAGGGGAAATCAAGATAAAAAATTTTTTGAGAAAGTTTCCCCCCATTCTTGGAGTCTGGCTACGCCATTGTTCCACTTTAATTGTAGCTAGTTCTTATTTTTCGCCCTCTTAGAAACGCTAGAGTATCTTTTAAGGGATTATTTATATTTAAGTCTTTCCAATTTCCATAGCCTTTGCTTTATGCATTAAAATACTTTTTTTAAGGCTTACCTAATTGAATGCTCTTTCCTTTCTCAGTGAATTATTTGGAGCTACTATACAATAGGGCTCCAAATTTTTAGACCACATTTTCGAAACGAAAAACGCTTTTTAGACCAAAATATGTTATTTTCTCAAATATTCGCGTCGACATACAGGTTTTCTTGAATCTGGGGAATTTTATAAATGTTAAATTCGGATTTCTCGCGTATTTTTACCCAAAAGGGGTCCTTTGTAAGCAAAATTCGCATTTTTGCGACTTTTCGCTTAAATACATAGGTCTTTTCTGAATCAGGGAAGCGTTTTTTCCCTTCGAAAATGTCATATTCGGATTCCCAGCATGTTTTTACCCCAGAGGGCTCATTTACAGAATAAATTTTCACGTGGGTGGCTTCTCCCCATATTGTGTAGCTTCAATTATTTTTTTATACAATGTGTAACAACAGAAAATTTCGAAAATTTTTTCAAAAACTGGCAATAGGAAAGAATGCAGCACACGATTTTCGAGAGTTTTCCACAAGAATCAGTCGAAAAAAGTCGATTCTTTTTGTTGTCAGTTTATTCGTCTCAAAATAACGAATAAAATACTGTAGTTTTATTTTTTTTATATGAATTTTAAAATCCGTAAAATGTGGGGAATCCAATTTGTGCGGTGCACATTCTTTTGCCAGAAGATTTTGGAAATACTCTTGTAACAAATTTTCTGTTGTTACAATGTACCTCATAATCTCGGGTGCATTTATACAGGGTATATTTAAAAAAACCTGAATTTGGGAAAAAACATGAAAAAGTTAACAAATTCAGGTTTTTTTAAATACACTCTGTATTTCAATATTGTAAAATTATTTTTTCCCCGGTGCAAATAAACGATTCTGGCAATAACTCTGTTTTCTTGATAAAAGTTTTAAACTTTAAGAATATTATTTAAATATACTTCATGGCTTTTATAAAACTTTTTTTTTCGTTGTCATAATGAAGTGTCAAAATTGTGGCAGCCCACCAAAGATTAAATGTGCTAAGACGTCGGCTATCCTATGTGCTAAATGTTTTTTAGACTGGTTCGAAGAGGTCTGTTAGGAACTAGTATTGCATTTTTAATCATTCCATTTAAGGATGTTCATAATACAATCCAGAAAACGTTAATATTCAATAAAGGTGAAAAAATTGCTATTGGTGTTTCCGGAGGCAAAGATTCTACGGTCTTAGCTCACATTCTGTATAATCTTAATAAAAGGCATGATTATGGACTCGAGTTGGTTCTTTTATGCATAGATGAGGGAATCAAGGGATACAGAGATGATTCGATTCGGGAAGTCAGAAAGAATGAAGAGGATTTGGGGCTTCCGTTAACGATTTTGAGCTACAAGGATATTTACGGCTGGACTATGGATGAGATTGTTGCGAAAATCGGGAAGAAAAATAATTGTACTTTCTGTGGAGTTTTTAGGCGTCAGGCGTTGGATAGGTATGTGTGAAAGACAATTCAAGAGACTTAACAGGGTAAGCCAAAAAAAAAAGTCGTACTTTTGCTTTTTTTGGTGAAAAATTTTCAAAATTTTTTCTAAAATCATCTATAAGGGGTATTTTCATGCGAGAAATCGAACGCGTGCAATCGATTTCTGGCATGAAAATACCCCTTATAGGTGATTTTTGAAAAAAAAATTTTATAAATTTTTATAAAAAAAACGTAAAAGTACTGTTATTTGGCTCACCCTGTAAATCTCCTGTATGAATAGTGGGGGTTAATGAAGATTTTCAACAAATGTTTATGGATGCTTACTATTTAAGACGTTGATGTAAAATCTAATTTTTCATGAAATATCGGTACTAATAACATTATCTGCCGCTCTAACAGGGCTATTTTTCCGAAGAAACTTTCGGAAAAATAGCCCGTCATTTGCGGCAGCTAATGCTGAGTAGTACCGAGTTTTCCCGCAAAAATTTTTCTCAACTTTTTTAGAGGTGCCATGAAATCTGGTTGTGTAAAGCTCGTTACCGGTCATAATGCAGATGATATAGCTGAAACTGTGTTGATGAACGTTCTTCGTGGTGATATTGCCCGCTTACAGCGATGTGCGAATGCTATCACCGGGAGTGAAGGCAGCCTACCACGAGTGAAGCCATTGAAGTATTCATATGAAAAAGATATAGTCATGTATGCTCATCACAAAAAGCTGAACTATTTCTGTACTGAATGTATTTATGCTCCGAATTCATATCGAAGTCATGCAAGGTTCTGTCGAATGTTGACTATTTAAGAGACGTTTTCTTGAAAAGTCGAGGATTGACCCCAAGGGCGAGGCGACAAAGTTTGAAAGTTAAATTGAAAATTCATCTAAATTTTAACTTCAAACGTTTGTCAACTGGCCCTTGAGCCAATCTTCGAATTTTCAAGAAAACGTCTCTTAATATGAACCTTTTCAGAACTTATATCAAAGACTTGGAACGTGAAAGACCCCAGTGTATCCTAGATTTAATTTACTCGGCTGAATCTCTTTCTCTGAAAGAAGACGTTTCTCTACCGAATTTGACTTATTGTGAGAAATGTGGATACATCTCGTCCCAAACTATGTGTAAAGCCTGTTTATTGCTATACGGATTGGAGAACAATGATTTAACTATGGGAACTACTAGGGTATACCGTTTATGCTACTCTATAATTGATTACTTAATCTTTTAGAAATCGTTGTCCATATTAAAGAATGCTTCAGGAACAAAAGTTTCGAATGATCAGAAATGTGGTGGCGATTGTTCATGCGAGAAAGCCGCCGTAGATTTTTGAAAATGTTTAGTTTTATAATTTTGTTACTTCAATTTTTTTAGGCTGAGTTCAAACATTTCAAAAAATGTAACGTGCCTGATTTTCAATAAAACTGTGTTTATTGGAACAATTGGTCATGAAGCATAAAATTTTATTGGTTTTTTTGCTTCTCGACCAATAAAATTTTATGCTTCATAACCAATCGTTTCAATAAACACGATTTTAGTGAAAATCAGGCAAAGTTAGACTTTTTTGACATGCTTGAATGCAGCCTTATGTATACAATTGTTAAATTTGAGTTTATTGAAAATTTCTAATATCGAATATTATTATTACAAATATAAGTTATGAGCATAAACTTTATAAAAACAAAGTATAGGCACGAAAAGGTTAGCATTTTGCCGCGACGTACATGAAATTGGGTAGAGCTAGCACATCCCCTACATGTGCTCAAAACCAGAAAAAGTCTGACCCCAGCAGGAAAAATGTTGTACATTGATCTGTCTTTTTCTATTCGCTTTGAAAAATGGGGTCAGAATTTCTTTCTGTTATATGAACACATGTGCACCCACCTCTTTTTAGGTAGGAATTGTCAAAGGAAATTAAAAAATACTAGCCTCAATTAACAAGCGCAAAAACAACTCGTATACAAAAAGTGTCATAAGCATGGATAATATTATTTTTTCCATCTATTTTTTGACTATGCCTTTGCCGGCATCTTGGATTTTTCTGCTTTTTTTGTTTCTTTCTTGATAATCTTTTCGAATTTAGCCGACATTTTGGATGCATGGTCTGCGGCAATTTGGATCTCTTCCTTATCGACTGTAGATACGTTCTTTTTGGAATCCAGTTCGGCTTGGAGTTCTTGTTGTGCCCGTTCACGCTCTTCTAAAATGTGTGTTTATGGTTTTTTTTAAGCTAGTATAAAAATCTTTTATGCAAATTTTTAGATTTTTGGCGAATTTCGCCATTTTTTGACGAATTTTTCAACATTTTTGTTATTAATCTGGATAAAAATTTGCATATTTAGGATTTTGCATGGTAAAGCATTGTATAGACCAGGGTCCGAAAAAGGGGCCGAGGCCGGCCCCCGGGGCTGGTCCCAGTCCGGGCCGGTGGAGGCTTTTGGGGGCCGATGGGGCTTTGGGAGGTCTAGAGAAAATCAGGATCCGAAAAAGGGGCCGAGGCCAGTCCCCAAAAGCCCCGCCGGCCCCTTAGATGGAGGCCGAAGCCCCCGGGGGCCGTTTTTCGGACCCTGGTATAGACAAACCTTTGAGATGTTTGAATTCCTCTTCCAAATGCTTTCTTTTCTCATCAGTCAAGTCGGCATCTTCTCCCAACTTGGTCTTTTCAAACTTTTCTCTTAAATTCTTCGCCTCTAATCTCAACGCCTCAAGCTCATCAAGTTTTCTCTCCAACTTGGAGCCACCAGTGGATTCAATATTCTTGAATTTGTTCATAAGATTCTTCACGTCAAACTCGCCTTCATCTTCTTCCGAGGAGCTCTCTTCAACTACACGCTTATTGATAACTTCAGCCGTAGTTTCTTTCTTTGTGTCCCATTTGCTGGGTGTTGGGGACTTGGAAGCTGGGATTGGTGCATGAGGATTTTGAGCGTCAATATTCTTGAACTTTTCTCGAGCTTTTCCAGCCATTTTGATTTCAACATCAAGTTTATTCGAGTCCGCATCTGTTGTGTCAGCTGCAGTAGTAGGCTAAAAATGATATTGGATAAGGAAAAAAATAGGGAAGCTAGTACCTCTCCTTGATCTTTAGTCTTTTTAGCTTGAAGTTTTCTGGCAAGTTTATATCTGAGAAATTCAGCTTCAATTTCTTTCTTTTTGTGTTCCGCTCTGTCTTCAGGTGTCATATCTGCTGCTTCACCGCCCTTAAAAGGGAATTTGGAACTTATGCACTTCGGTCCCCCAAAAAGTTGGGGGGGGGGCGAAGTGCACTGATCAGTGCAGCACATTTTAATATTGATTTTTATCACACTAACCTTTTCAATGGCTGATTTGAGATTTTTCAACTGAACATGAATATCAAGAATGGCACGATCGCGCTTTTCTGCCGCTTCTTCGGGGCCCTTTTCGAATCTTTCTTTGAACGAATTCAAGCCTAGAAAAGAAAGGANCTGATTTGAGATTTTTCAACTGAACATGAATATCAAGAATGGCACGATCGCGCTTTTCTGCCGCTTCTTCGGGGCCCTTTTCGAATCTTTCTTTGAACGAATTCAAGCCTAGAAAAGAAAGGAATTAGACTTAAAAATAGCAACACAGATCGATTTCATTTGTCCGCTTGTGTTGTAATAAGCCTATAGCCTATTTAGAAATATGGCAAACAGCTGTTGTGCAGGCGTCAGCTTACGAAAAACAACGTGGGATCAAAAAAATACTGTTGATTTTTAATAGATTTGTAGTAGGAAGCAATCGATTGTGGATCTACTACACAATAGGGGGGCCACCCACGTGAAATTTTTTTCTGAAAATGACTCCTCTAGGGGTAAAAACATGCGAGGAATCCAAATTTGACATTTTTGAGGCGAAAAAACACTTCCCTGATCCAGAAAAGGCGTGTGTATTGAAGCGAAAAGTTGCAAAAATGTGCAAAATTTTTTTTCTTAAATTCGATTTTTTAGTTTAGTTTTGCTCACCACTGAATTTGAGCTCTTCCAAATCTTTAGCTGATTTTTCAACCGGGCCTGTTTGGAAAGCTGAACCTTCTAAGAATGACTTTCTAGCTTCGGCGATAGCTAAAATTTAAGATCATTTGAAAAATTTCAATACGATTCTTATACCCGATGTATTCAATTCTCCATGATCATATGATTTAGTAACACCTTCCACTTCTGATGGAAGATTGAAACGATCTCGAACCTTGAGCCCTTTCTTCAATTCTTCAAGTTCTTCCTTGGTAGCTGCTTCTTTGGTTTCAGCCTTCTCGACTTCACCTGTTTTCCACTTATTTTTGAGCTCAGAAACTTGGGCTCTGATTTCGTCTAGTTGTTTCTTCTTTTCATCATCTAGATGGCTAGATTCTGGAGCCGATGAAAGCCTACAATTTAGTAATCTTGTCAACCCGAACGAAATTTCGAATATGCTAATGGCACATAGGAGATACGGCTTAGTTTTCCGGCCCCCTGGGGCTTTTGGGGGTCGAGGCCGGTCCCAGTCCGGGGCCGACAGGGACTTTTGGGGGCCGGTGGAGGCTTTTGAGGACCGGCGGGACTTTTGGAGGCCGATGGGGCTTTTGGAAGCCGGTGGGGGTTTTGGGAGGTCTAGAGAAAATCATGATCCGAAAAAGGGGCCGAGGCCGGTCCCCAAAAGCCCGCCGGCCCCCAAAAGCCCCCATCGGCCCCCGAGGCCTCGGCCCCTTAGATGGGGCACACCAGGTCCATTAAAGGCAAAAAAAATTTCGCGGAGAAATCGAAAAAAACGTTCCGTACTTTAATAGAGGACAGTCTTAGGAGTAATATTTGCAATCCCGTTTTAAAAACATTCGTTCATTTTTGAGATCATTCAAAAATGGCGTTTTTGATCGATGGGTAAATGAATATCTAACATCAATTTTTTGGTTTCAAGATTTTAAACGAAAAAATGACGTATACCTCCGTTTTTTCACCTGAAAAATCGATTGCGCGCAGTTTTAACACATGGTTTCCCTTAAAAAATTGACTTTCTTTAGAACATCGATTTTTGACCTACAAATACCCTTTTTAGCAGTAAAGTAAGGGAAAAGAGGATCCAAAACCATCAAAATCGCGTTTGTTAAACTATTAGTGACGACTTGGAAAATATTTTAAAGAAAGACGATCTTAAACGTGTTCTTATAGTTAGGGATCTCCATCTCCCTATTAAAAACCATCCGTGATTTCTAAGTCAAAAAGCGTACATCGGTCATTTTTGGGATTTTCTACAGGAATAGTAGAATGGATATAGGAGAATCAAATGCTGTAAAAATTTTGGTCTGAAACGACTTCCTTTCTGGTTTTTTCTTAGTCTTTTTGTAGATAATCAAAAAAGCCCTTTTTTCAAAATTTTCTATTTTCTTTTTAAAATCAATATTCTGAATGCGATTTTTTGCTATTATNTTTTCTTTTTAAAATCAATATTCTGAATGCGATTTTTTGCTATTATTCGACTGAGGCAGCTCCAATACACATTTCTAGTCATTTATTTTCATCTGAATCGATCAGATTTTAAAAAACTTTGAATTATTCTAAAAAACCTGAAAATGGGTAATGTTTGAAATAATTCGATAACTCATCTATTTGAACAGTTACCAACTTTTTCCTGTCGTAATTTACTGTTAATGATACTGCTCTTCAAAATGGCATGTTCCATTTTAAAAAAAAGTGACGACAAATCAAGTCTTAAAGATAGTGTGCAAGCAATTAAAATTTAAATTCCCACCAGAGCAGGAATTTTCGTTAAAAAGGTTTTATTTTTTGCCATTTATAAATGAAATCGATTTTTTTTAAAGCTAAATTTTATTTTATTGCTAAAGGAAGCATTTACAGTCCCTGAAACATGGTCAAGGAAGCGTTTTCATGCTTCGAGAATGTGCGCAATCGATTTTCCGCCTAGAAAAACCTAAGAATTGACGGTTTTCTCATAAAAACCCGAAGATGTTTGATTTTCGCTTCAATACACCCACCCATTCCCTGAATCAAGGTTAAGGAAGCACTTTCATGCTTATGGAATGCGCGGAATAGATTTCTCGCATAAAATTACCCCTAGGAACGTATTTTTTACAAAAATTTTCGGAGAATGGACTCCGATTTTCACCCTCCTCCCTTTAAAAAGTGTATAAAGAAGATCAGAACAAGCAAAAAAATGATAAAGTTGTAAAAAAATGGGCTTTTTTGAAGAAACCATGCCTTTTCAACGTTGGAATCGTGTTTTTCAGATAAAATTTACTCCTAGGGAGTGTTTTTGGTTGTTTGGTTGATGAAATAGCCATTTTCTTACAGGTGTACGGTTTTTACTATGAAAATTGATGGACAGATCCCTATATGTTTCAGAGGCTATTTTCTCATAGAAAAATCCGTTTTTAATGCGGATTTTTTTCAGAATATGTTTTTTAATACTGAAAAATTCATTTAAAAACGTTTTGGAATTGAAAAAGTTCGAGAAATATGATTTCTGAAAATCGATGGAGGTCCCTACGTATTCACTTTTGCGTTGGTCAGTGCAAGTTCAATTAGCTGATTTTCGAAAATGTATCGATTAATTTGTTGTTAAAATTTTAAATCATTTTTGAATAAATTTGTTGATAAAAATTGTAACAAACGCGATTTTTATGGTTTTGGATCCTCGTTTCCCTTACTTTACTGCTAAAAAGGGTATTTGTAGGTCAAAAATCGATGTTCTAAAGAAAGTCAATTTTTTAAGGGAAACCATGTGTTAAAACTGCGCGCAATCGATTTTTCAGGTGAAAAAACGGAGGTATACGTCATTTTTTCGTTTAAAATCTTGAAACCAAAAAATTGATGTTAGATATTCATTTACCCATCGATCAAAAACGCCATTTTTGAATGATCTCAAAAATGAACGAATGTTTTTAAAACGGGATTGCAAATATTACTCCTAAGACTGTCCTCTATTAAAGTACGGAACGTTTTTTTCGATTTCTCCACGAAATTTTTTGGACCTGCTGTGTGTGGCCCCCTCGGAAGGGATAACTATTGCGGGGTTTGACTCAGCCACGTAGCGAGGGGAGGGAGGCAATCCGGACAATTGCCCTCCCCCCTCTCCCTATAGTGCCAATTTTTGCACCTGTTGGCGCAAAAAAACAAGAGATTAAAGTGATTTTTTAAAAGCTCAAAAAAATTGCCTTGGTCCCCTTTATGTTTTTGCCCAAAATTTTTGAAAAATGTTCGAAAAAAAGCATACGAGGGGACCCTTATGATTTTTTTCGTTTTTTTTGGAAAAAAAGACCGCCCCAGATATTCTTGGCCGAGATATGGACGATTTATGATAAAATTGATAAAAAATGACCTTTTTCATCAAAATTGTGATTTTGTGGAAAATTTTTTCCAAAATTCATACTATAGTGTCTATACAAAAATTAAAGCCTGTAATCTTAGCTTTCAAATAAAACCAAATTTATGGTTGGATCCTTTTTCTTTGTTGAGATATGCTCGATTTAGTAATAAATCACCCATATTGCTAATGTTCATGGTATTTCATACGATAGATCTGAAATTTGCATAAAAATTCATCAAAATTTTTGCATATTCTTATTCAGCATAATTGAAAACACAAAAATAACTAAGATTCAACAAAATTGGGAGTTCGAAAATGCCTGTCCGTACCAAAGTTCGATTCTATCAAAAAACATGTTTTAAAAACATAAGGGGGAACCATATAATTTTAGCTAAAAATTTTGGAGCTGTCCTAGCTGGGGGGAGTCAACCAACAAAGTTCAAAAAGATGAGTTAAAATTTATCAATTTTTCTCAAAATTTTTTTCAGTAAAGACTCCTATAGGATAATTTTATGCGAGAAATCGATTGAGCGCATTCCCGAAACTTGAAAACGCTTCCTTGACCCTGATTCAGGAAAGGAATCGGTGTATTGAAGCGAAAATCAAATATTTTCGGATTTTGATGAGAAAACCGTCGATTCTTAGGTTTTTCTAGACGGGGAATCGATTGCGCTCACTCCCGAACCGTGAAAACGCTTCTTTGTTCCTGGTTCAGGGAAAAAACCAACAAATCGCACCTTCAATGATTGAAAACCTTTGTTTTTACTCGTTTTAGAAAAATCCGAAAATGTTCGCTTCAATACACCGATTTTTTCCCTGAACCAGGAACAAAGAAGCGTTTTCACGGTTCGAGAGTGAGCGCAATCGATTCTCCGTCTAGAAAAACCTAAGAATCGACGGTTTTCTCATCAAAATCCGAAAATATTTGATTTTCGCTTCAATACATCGATTCCTTTCTTGAATCAGGGTCAAGGAAGCGTTTTCAAGTTTCGGGAATGCGCTCAATCGATTTCTCGCATAAAATTACCCTATAGGAGTCTTTACTGAAAAATTTTTTGAGAAAAATTGATATTAGGTATATGCGTAAGTCGTGAGCGCTAAATTAAAAGCTGAAAGCTATTGAAGAGAATATGCCTGAGAGTTGTTTATAAACAACTGACTAATCAATAGAGCTTGTTAAGCATTGAATAGGCTAAAAGTATGCTGAAACACCAGTTTTTTATATTGTTCTTTGCTGTATTATGGCCTATAGTTATCGTAAGGGAGCCAGATCTCTCGTGTCACAAAACAATGGCTTCAAGACAATCAATGGGAGGCATTACCCCATCCCCCATATTCCCCGGATTTAAATCCGGTGGATTTCCATCTGTTAGGCAAGTTAAATTGGGAAAAACACAAAACAGTAGTTTAGGGAATTGGCTACAAAATTTGGCAAAGAAACATTTCAAAATCGTGACAAAGTCCACCAGGCTATCACGCAATACATTGCCACAAAGCCAGCGCAATTTTTTCGCAATGGCATCGATAAATTAATTGAAAGATAGAGATATATTGCTGATAATGATGGGATTTACTATGAAGAATAAAAAATAATAATATTTTTGTTTGTAACACAATTTTTAAAAAGTTAATCGCTCGCGCTCACGACTTACGCATATACCTAATAAATTTTAACTCATTTTTTTGAACTCTGTTGGTTGACTCCCCCCAGCTGAGACAGCTCCAAAATTTTTTGAATGAATGGATTTAAAAAATATATACATATTTTCAATGTAAAAGAAAACATTTACAATCAAGAAAAATATCCAAAGTCTATTTAAAAAAATTGGAAACATTCGAAATTCGAAAAAAGTGAATCAAATCGAAAAAATCGAAAAAGATTCGAAAAAAATATAAAAAAATCGAAAAAAATTCGAAAAAGTGAATCAAATCGAAACAAATTTTAAAAAATTCGAAAAATTCGAAAAAAGGCGCTCGGTCTCTAGGTTGCACTGTAATACGGCATTCCCAGAGCACCGAAGGTGCTCATTCCCCAGGTTCTACTGCTTAAATTTTCACCAAAATTGGATATCACTATCGTGTTTAGCATATTTGATTTTAGACAAGTACAAAAAGTGACATTCCTCAGGCCAGAAATATGCGGATTCTTAGTAAGAACATAAATGGTGTGTGCTTTTTATGATACAAGTATTTTTAGGATACTAGTTCATAGTAACAACGGTGAAAAATTTGTCTCTGAAAAAAATCTGGATGAAAAGTTTGCTACAATGAAATAAATATCATGCTCAAAATTCGCATATTTCTGGTCACTTTTGTAACTTGTGCATTCCAACTGGTCGGAATATCGACACGAAAATTTTTCGTGTAAAAATCTTCCAACATTTGTATTTTTTATTGGAGCGAAAATTTTTAGATTTTCTGCCTGAAAATGACTTTCTGGAGGTAAATTTATTCAGGGAATCGATTGAGCGCATTCCCGAAGCTTGAAAACGCTTCCCTGATCCTAATTCAGTGGATCGGGTGTGTGTATTGAAGCGATGACCAATTTTTGCTATAATGCATCAATTTTTCTTTGATCCAGGATCAAAGAAGCATTTTCAAACTTCGGGAATGCGCGCAATCGATTTCCCACATAAATTTACTCCCAGGAAATCATTTTCAAACAGAAAATCTAACAATTTTCGCTTCAATACACACACTCCGATTCCCTGATTCAGGGTCAAGAAAGCATTTTCAAGCTTTAGGAATGCGCGAAATCGATTCCTCGCATAAAATTAGCCCAGATAGGGTCATTTTTGAAAAAAATTTCGGATCGACAAAACATGAAAAAATCGCCCAAATTTCGGTTTTTTGATACATCCTGTAATTGATGAAAATTCGAATTTTGCTCTATTGCCCTCAAATGGCTAAAAAATTTGAAGTACAAGATTCCTACCCATCCCTGAATCATTGGGTCGGTGCTAACTGTTCCGTATAAGAATTATGATCATTTTATTTGCATACAATATACAAAGTGAGTAAAAAAAGTGCATTTTTGTGATTTTTGGGCCGAAAATTTTTTGGGACCGGAAAATTTTTTTGTAAAAATGACCCATATTGGGGTGATTTTGTGCGAGGAATCGATTGCGCGCATTCCCTGAGAATGAAAACTCTTCCTTGACCCTGATTCAGGGAATGGGGGTTGGTATATTGGCACGAAAATCAAAAAATTTTCTACTTTCACCCGGAAATCACCCACCTGGGGGTGATTTTGATTGCTAAACATGAAAAAATTTCTTTGATACTGTTTCAGGAAGTGGGGTTAGTTTTTCAAGTTTGCTTTTATGTTTAACGTTTTCTATTTTTTAATAATTTTGCAAAGCCAAATACACTAACCCCATTCCCTGAATCAGGGTCAAGATAATTTTTTCATGCTTAGAAAATGCGCGCAATCGATTCCCCACATAAAATTACCCCCAGATAGATGATTTCTGGACGAAAATAGAAAATTTTTCGTTTTCGCGTCAATATACCAACTCCCATTTTCTGAATCAGGGTCAAGGAAGTATTTTTATGCTTTAGGAATGCGCGCAATCGATTCCCGCATAAAATCACCCTTATATGAGTAATTCTTAGTAAAAAATTTTCCGGGCCCCAAAAATCACAAAAAAGCACTTTTTTTAATCACCCTGTAAAATTTGTAAAAAATTATTTTTTAAATTTTTTCATAAATTTCTTCACCAGTTCCATCGGGATTGGAACGACAATGGTATGGTTTTTCGAATTTGAAATCCGACCCAACGTTTGTAGATATCGTAGTTGGATAGCAGCTGGAGAGCCAGTTAATTGGTCGGCTGCTTGTTTCAGGGCTACGGAGGCCTAGAGAATTTTCGAATTTTGTGGTTTTAAAATTTTTGTTATGTGTCCTACATTCAGTTCTCCCGCGGCAGAGACAACTTTTGCATCCGCCTCTCTTGACGCTTCTGCTTCAGCGGCTAAAACTCGAGTCAGTTCTCTAGGTAGACGGATATCTTTGACTTCTACTCGTTCCACTTTTATACCCCATGGATAGGTGCCTAAAAATGTAAAAAATTTGGTTTTTTAAAAAAAATTTATATTCCGAATAATTGAAAGGACCAGTCCACTCGGAAAAACACTATGAAAAAATTATATATTCGGAAAGTTCATGAAAAATGGAGCATTTTTTGTTTNTATTCCGAATAATTGAAAGGACCAGTCCACTCGGAAAAACACTATGAAAAAATTATATATTCGGAAAGTTCATGACAAATGGAACATTTTTTGTTTTTACGGCATATTCTGATTCGTTGTAGTTTTCGAGATAATTGCGTTTGAAGTTGGCGATTTTTGAAATCTGTGTATTACAACGAAAACATGAACTCAGTGAAAATTCGTCCCTGAATCAATGAAATTGACGCAAAATTTAAAATTCGCCAAAAAATAAAATTCGTCAAAATTGAAAAAAATTCTTCAAATTTTGAAAAATTCGCCAAAAATGCAAAATTTGTCAAAATTATTCGGAAAGAATTTTGTCGTTTTTTGACGAATTTTTATTTGTTGGCGAATTTTTAAATGTTTGTGTTAATACACAACTTTTATTGATTCAGGGACGATTTTCACTGCGTTCATGTTTTCGTTGTAATACACAGATTTTAAAAATCGCTAACTTCAAATGCGATTATCTCGGCAACGATAAATATTCAGAGGTTACCGTAAAAACAAAAATTGCTCCATTTTTCATGAACTTTCCGAGAATATAACTTTTTCATAGTGATTTTTCCTAATGGTCCTTTAAAACAATTTTTTCCTCAAAATTTTCAATTTTTTACCTTCGTCCAGAACTTCTTGGGCTTGTAGGGCGATTCCCTCACGATCTATCATGATTTCACTCAAAGTTCGTGTACCTAAGACATTCCTTAGCGTTGTTTGTGCCAGTTGTTTGGTGCTCAAATGGGCATCGGCTATGCATGATATAGTAGCTATAGGGTCACTAAAAAATATAGAGTATGAGAATTTAGCACCAAATAGTGCAGGAGAAAAATGCAATAAGTTCATCTTGAACGGTGAAGGTTCATTCCCCGGATGTCGAAATTTTAATTTTTCTTTACTTCAAAAATTCGGAGCTACTACACAATAGGGAGGAGGTCATCCACGTGAAAAATTTTTCGAAAATCTTTTTTCTGTAAATGACCTCTCTAGGGGTAAAAACATGCAGGAAATCCGAATTTGACATTTTCGAAGCGAAAAAACGCTTCCCTGATTCAGGGAAGGCTATTGTGTATTGAAGCGAAAAGTAAAAAAAAAAATGCGATTTTGGTTGTTTTTAGGCCAAAATATGTTATTTTCTCGAATTTTCGCGTCGTTATACAACTTTTCTTGAATCTGAGGATTTTTATAAATTTCAAATTCGGATTTCCGCACATTTTTATCCCAAAAGAGATCATTTTTAGGCAAAAATCGCATTTTTGCGACTTTTCGCTTCAATACACAATACGCCTTTCCTGAATCAGAAGCGTTTTTTCGCTTCGAAAATATCAAATTCGGATTTCCCTCATGTTTTTATCCCTAGAGGGGTCATTCCTAGAAAAAACTTTCGAAAAATTTTTTACGTGGGTGGCCCCCTGCTATCGTGTTAGCTTAAGACTAAACCTAAGTCTAGGACTAAACTTAAGCCTAAACCTAAGCCTTTAGTCACCTAACCCCTCACCAATCTAATCTTTTCTATTTTATTTTTGATGTGTTCAATTGATTTGACATCCCTGTGTAGCCGTTCACAGTTTTCTTACCTAGCCCTATAATAAACCGCTGCGTCGACCGACACCGTTACCGAGTCCTTCGTCAACATTTCTTGAGATGGCACATCGTAGGACATAATCCTCAAATCAATCATATGATGTTCATCCACACATGGTAGCACCATAATTACTCCAGGCCCAAAAGGAACCTTCTTTTTTAGTCGACCCAAACGGAAAATCACCTAAAATTGTTTATCCTGATTCACGGAACACATCTATAGACTTGCCAATCTTTTATACTCATGGACAATTTTAAAACAGAAAAATAAGGAAAATGGTAGAGTGGCAAAGAATAGTATCCAGGCTAGACTCAGCACGGCGTAATAGGAGATAGTGGATTTTTCTTCGTCGGCATAGTGATAGGAGATTTTAGTATGGGTTAGGTGGGGTAGAGATTTTATAGAGCTGTTTTGGCGTGGTGTATACATCTAAAATTTGTATAAAAATTGCAAAATTTTCAACAAAAAATCATAACAAATTGAAATTTTTTCAATTTTTCTAAAAGTTTTCGTGGAAAAATAATAGCGCCATCGTGTTCCCCACATAGAAATGTGGATATGCAAAAATTCTCATGAATTTTTACAAAATAAAAAAATAACTTTTTATTGCAGGATCGAACCCACGCCCTATGAGTGAAGGCCAAGCACATTAACCAATCGGCCATAGGTCAAATCCCCAAAAACCCATGATATGGTACTCATTTTAAAGCGCTCGGTGAGCTAATTCGTTTGGCAATTTAATGACCCTTGCCTGTATTTTGGTATGCCATGCATGGAGTTCAGCACCCTCAAAAAGCTCTAAACGACACCCTTGAAGCATATTTTTGAAATTTTTATTTACCCTGATTTTCAGGGTTTTCGTTTCAATGAACAGATTTCAAAAATTTGGAAAAATATATCGACATACGGGTGCCGTTTAGAGCTCTTCAATGGTGTTGAACATGACAGTGATGTATTTTTAAATAAAAATTTTTCTGGGATGATTCTTAAAAATTCCAACAATTGGGTTTACCCACAGACATTTTTTAGACTAACATGAACATCACCATCGTGTTCAGCACCCTTAAAAAGCTCTAAACGACACCCATCAAGCCATATTTTTGAAAATTTCAAGTTTTCGTGTCAATACACGAATTTTCCCTGAATCAGGATAAAATGTAAAAACGGTATTTGCTAGAGAAAAAAGTTTTTCTGCAGATAAATACCACCATCGTATTCAGCACCCTTGAAAAGCTCTAAACGATACATGAAGCATATTTTTGAAAATTTCATGTTTTCGTAGCAATACACAAATTTTCCCTGAATCAGGGAATTTTTAAAAATATGAGTATATGATGTCGTTTAAAGCAAATAAAGTATGTTGAGCACGATGGTCTTATCCATTTTTCTTGAAAAATTTTCTTGCTAGATATTCATTTGTTGGGATGGGAGGAGGGCTCCAGGGCCACTCAACCCACGGACCACTCAACCCAGACAACTCAACACACGGACAACTCAACCCAGGACATCTCAACCCATGAACAACTTAACCCAAACAACTCAATCCAAAGAGTGGGTTGAGTTGTTTGGGCCTAATTCCTAGACCTAAGTCTAAGGCCTAAGTCCCAAGCCTAAGCCTAAGCCTAAGGCCTAAGCCTAAGGCCTAAGCCTAAGGCCTAAGCCTAAGGCCTAAGCCTAAGGCCTAAGCCTAA
>OZJO01012069.1:0-11258 GCA_900406225.1 Acrobeloides nanus | reverse complement strand
GTTACAAGCTCTTCGTTGTAATACACAAACTTTTTTGAATTTTTTGCGAAAAAATCGATTTTTGCATCGATTTTTTATATTTTCATAAAATGAACATTGTAGCAATTTGTTATAGTAAATGAGACGAACAAAATACACCAAAATTATCCAATTTGAACATTGTTTTGGGTTATTGAAACGAAAACCCTGATTCATGTTTTTGTTTCAATAACCCAAAACAATGTCCAAATTGAATAATTTTGGTGTATTTTGTTCGTTTCATTTAGCTATAAAAAATTGCTACAATGTCCATTTATGAAAATTTAAAAGATGGATGCAAAAATCGATTTTCCGCAAAAAAATTCAAAATTTTTGTGTTTTTCATATTTTTTTGGACCCACTACTTTTTGGTCAAACAATAGAATTTTTCAAAAATTCTTACAGATTCTAAAAGAACTTGGCCAAAAATGTCTTCGATGCGCTCTATCGATTGGCAGCAGAATTTTTCAAAAATTCCTTAAGGAATTCAAATTCTGGTTTTTATTTTGATACTCAGACTCATTCAAAATTTTTGAAAATATTTTCATATCGTATCCTATTGGTCAACTAATAATATGCAAAAGATCGCATGAGAAAATCTTTTAAATTCGCTGAGATATTCAACTTTCTTTGGGAGAAGATTGTGCTGAACGACACTGTAGATTCAATACCATTTGGCCTTAACGAATTTTGGCTATAAATGAATCGTAGAGTAAATAACCTTGACGAAAATTTGTTTGTTTCCGGGTAAATTTTATATAATTTTCGGGACCTATGATAAGGAGTACCTTTATGATTTTTTAGCCAATCAAAGCTTAATGATATAATTATGCTTTTTCGGGCACACGAGCAGAAGGAATGTGTGCCAACTGAGGTTCATTCCCTACACTGCGTGAGATCATCATAATTCTTACTTGAAAAGCTTGACGATTATTGTGTGCATCAAGAACTTGTATATCATGAACCCTATGAAATATTGGCATTCTTATAAGTGTGCTCAAATGAGTTCCACCACCATTGTGTACGGTGACTAAATAATTGGTCGTTTGCCTATAAATTTATAAGTACTGGGAGCTAAGCGCTCGGGGAGGGGGGAGGGTGACTCCGAGCGGCATATGTGCCTACAAGTACATCGGAAATGATCGCACTCAAAAGTATGTACCTATAGGTACATTATAATATTTTTTGAAAAAAAGTTGAAAAAATTTTTTTGAGGAGGTACAGTCATAAAAGTGGTGTCAATTCAACATTGCATCAGGATTGTGTTTAGACTTTGATGGATCCAGAAGTCAATCATCCGTCATTTGATGTGAATGCAGAGGTCGAAGATGGTGACAATCTCTCTTCTTGGTTATACTCATTTTTATCGAGTTTCACGCCTTTTAACCTTACTAATTTATTGTTTTAGGGCCGGCCCTTACACTTGAGTATTTCACCCCCAAATTTGCACCGCTAACAATCCAAATTATCAATTCAGCTATCAACCGATTCTAGATCCACATACGAGAAGAAATATTTTCATATGTTTCAGCACTTGAGTTTAAATCTAACGTTCCTGAGATTGTCTGAGCACACACACAGACATTACACGTTTATAGTAATAAGATAATATTTTTTAACTTAGAGAGCCTGAAATCACAAAAAAATAATATGGCTAATCACTTTTGAGTTGCACTCTGTTCTCAACGAGGGAAGCAATGATAAACTTGCTATTACATTTCCTCTTACCTTGGTACATAACACACGGTTTCGTTGAGATATCTACACATCTCAGTAAAAGGAAAATGTAAACCATTATTCTTTGAAGCTCGTGAAATGGCTTGCAACGCACGATTAATAACTTGTTCAGCAGCTGACCAACCTTTAAGCATCTGATAAGTATAATCTTCAGCTACTTCGTGATGAACTGTGCCACTAAAACAAAAGAATACTGATAAAAAAAATAAACTTAAAGTATCAGTCCAGTAGTTTACAATCATAGGAAAAAATGATATATTCGGAAAGATCATAAAAAATGAAGCATTTTTTGTTTTTACGGCATGTTCTGAATCGTTGTAGTTTTCGAGATAATTGCGCTGAAATTTTGAATTTGTTACAAGCTCTTCGTTGTAATACACAAACTTTTTTGCGGAAAAATAGATTTTTGCATCGATTTTTAAATTTTTCATTAATGAACATTGTAGCATTTTTTATAGCTAAATGAAACGAACAAAATGACGCCAAAATTATCCAATTTGAAAATTGTTTTGGGTTATTAAAATGAAATTTTCTGATTCATGTTTTCGTTTCAATAACCCAAAACAATGTTCAAATTGGATAATTTTGGTGTCATTCTGTTCGTCTCATTTAGCTATAAAAAATTGCTGCAATGTTCATTTTATGAAAATTTAAAAATTGATGCAAAAATCGATTTTTCCTCAAAAAAGTTTGTGTATTACAACGAAGAGCTTGTAACAAATTCAAAATTTCAAATGCAATTATCTCGAAAACTACAGCGATTCAGAGCATGCCGTAAAACAAAAAATGCTTCATTTTTCATGATCTTTCCGAATATATCATTTTTAATATGATTGTAAATTATTGAACTGGTCCTTTAAGATCAAAAATTGATTTTTTAAAATTGGATGACTTATTTTGAGGAACAGGACGATGCCAAAATTCAATTTTTATCAACTACCTTAAGGCATCATGACTTTGACTCGTTGCAACCGCTTGTTCTAAGGCACTAATTTCCTTTTGTGTTAATTCCGACCATGATTGAAGAGACATTGCACTATATTGTCTTGCCATCTTAAAATAATAAATGAACATTATTTATAATTTTATAAACTAGGCATGGGTACTTGCAGCATTACTATTGGGACGTTGGGTGTTATGAACAACTTTTCAAAGATCTTGCAAATTTATTCAAGTGTAAAATGTAGATTAATTTGAAATTTTGGCCCTCAGCTTCCCTAGAATATTATGCCAGTAAACAGTTAATAGGTAGCAATACCATATCAATATTAGCTGTTTTGAAAAAAACCTTGGCCCCTTGACATGGTCCCTTTTTACATGTGTGATTCTCAGTGAGAATTACTTACAGAGACTGCATCTAAAATGTTACCTGAAGCAAAGCTGAAGATTTTCTTATAATATATTTTAATGCTGGCCTACTCGTAAAATAACCAGTCCAAAAAGCTGTCGGTGTATGGGCATATGGGAAAAAATCACCATATCGGTCAGACGTCTTTAAATTTTTTAATTGTGTTTGTTCATTTGTTGCTTGTAAAAAGCAACTTGGTGTTGAATAAAATGCATTATATTTTTCCGGATACTACAATTTTTATCTAATATTTAAAAAAATATTATTACTTTTTTGTTTAAGTAAAAAATAAGTTTATCAATATTTTCATACCACATTTCGGCTATGGAATAAGCAAAATCTGCGGCAAATTTTATTATTATATGGTTATATGGTGTAACACCCCTCTAAATTAGTTTGATGTAATTAATTCAAGGACCAGTCCAGTTTTGAGCAAAATTTTTTATAAGGAATTTCAAATTGGGGCGATCAACTTTTGCGTTGGAAGTAAATTCTAATTCGCTAACCCTGAAGAGATAAATGATAAACAAAATTGCATAAAAAATTAAACATGTTTGTGTAATGAGGCGAAAGGATTGGCGCGAAGTGGGCACTATAACTTTCGCCACGTCGCCAAAAAACCCAAAATATTTTCAAATTCTCCAATAATACACAAACAATATTGATGATCAATCCCTTCGCTTCAATACACAAACACGTTTAAATTTTTAATGCAATTTTGTTTCTCATTTATCTCTTCAGGGTTAATGAATTAGAATTTACTTCCAACGCAAAGTTGATCGCCCCAATTTGAAATTCCTTATAAAAAATTTTGCTCAAAACTGAACTGGTCCTTTAATATATGAGATCAACAAATTACAAGACAGGAATAAAAGCTTAGGGGCAGGCAAATTAAAATTTTTTATAAAATTTCAACAAATCTTAGCCATTTTCACAACAAAAAACGTTTGGCCTTATCCCTTTGTTTTTGAATACTTTCTTCAATCTAACAAAATATCTTACATAATTTTCAATTTCTTTAATAAAAGCTTCCAACTTTTGTTCAACATTAACTATGCCATATCTAGGGTCATCAATAATAGGATCATTAAAACGAGCACCACAATCGATTTTTATAACATCCCAACAAAAACCTGGCGGTGCACCAACAAGTTGAGGAATAATTTCCGATAGCATTGAAACGTCTTCAAAAAGGTGAAAAGTTAAAACACAGTATTTATTTGTGACATCTTCCTACTACACGTTAATATTTCGCCGAACACCCGATTTTTAGGGAGTGTCCAAGGGCATTGATGAGTATAAGATTATTTATTTTAAATCTCTGCACATGGGATCCGCTACCTTGCGCGTGAAGACTCAAATTTCGAGTCTAGTCAGTTGCAACCATATGAAAAAATGATATATTCGGAAAGATCATGNCATGTTCTGAATCGTTCTAGTTTTCGAGATAATTGCGTTTGAAATTTTGAATTTGTTACAAGCTCTTCGTTGTAATACACAAACTTTTTTGCGAAAAAATCGATTTTTGCATCGATTTTTAAAATTTTCATAAAATGAATATTGTAGCAGTTTTTATAGCTAAATGAGACGAACAAAATGACGTCAAAATTATCCAATTTGAGCATTGTTTTGGGTTATTGAACGAAAACATGAATCAGAAAATTTCGTTTCAATACCCCAAAACAATGTTCAAATTGGAAAATTTTGGTGTCATTTTGTTCGTCTCATTTAGCTATAAAAACTGCTACAATATTCATTTTATGAAAGTTTTAAAAATCGATTTTTCCACAAAAATTCAAAAAAGTTTGTGTATTACAACAAAGAGCTTGTAACTAATTCCAGGTTTCAAACGCAATTATCTCGAAAACTAGAACGATTCAGAACATGCCGTAGAAACAAAAAATGCTCCATTTTTCATGATCTTTCCGAATATATCATTTTTTCATATGGTTGCAACTGACTGGACTTTAATGTTATCAGGTTTAACTATCGATTTTTATCAGCTTCCGAAAACTTGTCCCATATATGGGACAGAAGGCACTAAGGGGATAAGTAGAGTTGGACTCGCAGGTTCGATCCCACTAGAGTAAAAACATTTAATTTTCAATTGTTTTATTTTCGGGGCGGGATTTTTTGCTCCCTGAAAATAAAAAAATACTTGAAAATCAAGTTTTACCCTAGCTGTATCGAACCTGCGGGTCAAACGTTGCTTAGCTTGCCAGAACGGACGGGTGGCTTCTTTATCCACTGCAGAGCGGCAACTTTTTTGCAATCTCCCTATGGAATGGACTGTAATTACCGTTGTCTTTAGAAATATGCCAATTAAATCTTAATGTCTTATTTTTTAATCTTTCCAAAAATTCGTCATGAGAAGCTCTTCCCAATAAAAGATATTTATATCCAATCTACAATAAGTATTGTTTAATACAGTCAAACATCCATATGACTACAGGGTGTTTCACATGAAACCTACTTATTTTATTTTGACATAGCTTTTTTCTGGAAAAGTATTCTGAATTTCCGACTTTTGGAAAATAACGAGCTAATTTGTCCATTTTATGCATGTTTTTTTGTTTTGAAAATCTTGACTTTGGGCAAAAAGTTTTCGCCTGGTCTGGGATTCGAACCCACCCCTTTATGAACAAAAAGTGAGAGCCATACCACTCGGCTATGAAGGTCGGTTAGTTACTTGTTTAAAATTTCCTGGCGAAACTGACCTTGATAGCCGAGTGGTATGGCTCTCGCTTTTTGTTCATAAAGGGGTGGGTTCAAATTCCAACCCGGGCGAAAACTTTTTTGCCCAAAGTCAAGATTTTCAAAAACAAAAAAACATGCATAAAATGGACAAGTTAGCTCGTTATTTTCCAAAAGTTGAAAATTCAGAATACTTTTCCAGAGGTTTCATCTGAAACACCCTGTACATCTCCACATAACGACCTCCCCCGAAAAATACAATTGTACGAATTTCTATAAACACATGTAATCTTTTCAATTTTTTTAATTTGGAAAAACGATTTTTATTAAAATTGTTTTATTTTCTTTTTTTGCATTTTCTTGTTTTTAAGAGGCAATGTTTCGAAAGTTCGAACTTTTTGGGATCCCACGGCATTAGAAGAACTGATGATGGAATATGAAATTTATGCCCAAAATAAACACATTGGCGCATTTGAAATGGTGTGCAAAATTAAAAATGCCCATTTTGCCCTTATGAATGTTGGGCAGTACATGGGTTTTTTACACTTTAGTATTTTGAGCATATCTCTTGATAGTTAAATCTGTTTTCGATGATCTAGTTGTCATTAGAAAGCTGAAAATGCGGGCTACAACTTTTATATTAGGTATATGAGGTCTTGTTATACAAAAAAGTGATCGAAAAATTAGATTTTTTGCGAAACTCCGGGTCCCCGACTGGGTCAAAAATTCAAAGAAATAATTCTAGAAAAAAAACTTTGTTCCAACGGGAGCTTCGGATTTAAACTAAAAAGGTTTATCGACACAAAATTTTATGGAGAACAACTTTATAGAACTTTATAGAACATCACAAAAATATCCAAAAAATTGCGATTTTTGTCAAAAATAGGAATTTTTGATGAAAAATCGGCACCTTTTTATTAATAATTGATTCCCCTTGGCTACACCACTTTTTTTGAAAAAAATAATGTATTTTGACATTTTTTATTTTACAGGGTGGTGCAAAAAAACCGCAATTTTGAAACTTTTGAGGGCCATTTTTTAGAGGTTAAAAACCCCGTTTTTTGTCATTTTAAGGGGCTTTTATGGGTCAAAAAATTTTTTTGACGCCGGAATCATGTTTTTCAGCTATTTTTACTCCTAGAATTGATGTTTTTAGAAAAAATTTTTTTTCGAAAAAATGGCCCTCAAAAATTTCAAAATTGCGGTTTTTTTGCACCACCCTGTATTTATAACGAGTGTAATGTATTTTTCTAGAAAAATTCGATATAACTAAACCCTCCATTCGATTCGATATAACAACCCCTCCCTGAGGATGTCGTTATATGGAGATTTGACTGTATTGTATTAATAAAATGCACCATGTGAAGTAAATTAGCAACTTCTCGACCATGACCAAATGCATCGAGTTGCCAAGCAACTTTGGGGCGACCACAATCCTCAAAAGTTTCATTCAAATACCGTAAACCCAATGAGTACAAGTCGATAAGGTCAACATAATAAGCGCCAGCATTGTCTGGTTGAATCCAACTTCCACTTACTAATTCTATTTGGCCTTAAAAAATATTTCTAAGGTACTGATAACTTTTCATGTTATTTTATCAAAACTATAGATGAGTAATACCTTACAAATCCCACCTAAATGGGGAGCATAGATGAATAATGGGGGGGGGGAACTCGTAAACCTCCTCGCGCGGGGGAGTCTAAAGGAAATTTTTGTCTTTAGCCCCCCCCCCATTTTTCGGGGCCCTCGCGGCTTATGAGGGCCGTAATTACGGCCCCTTATTCAAGTATGATGGGGAGAGAATGCATTGAATATTGTGAATTTTAAAGACACCTCGAAAAAATGATGAGCGGCGCAGAGTGTCACGCATTGGCCCCGGCTCAAAAATTTTTTAACCTATTAATGCCCACGTGTAGATTTTTCTACATGATGTTTTGGAACTCTAACTCAAAAAATTATTTTTTTCACAAAAAGTGATACTCTACAAAGTTGTTCCTAATAACGCCAAACAACTTTATAGAACATCACTTTGTATGAAAAATTTTTTGATAGCTTAAATTTTAATTGAAGTTTTGGAAATTTGTGTATTGAAGCTAAAATTAAAAAATCGATACATGAGGGATAGAAACGGATACCTATGGGGGTTTTTCTATGCGAAAAATCGATTACGCACAACCCCGAATCTTGAAACCTATTACTTGACCCTTAGTCAGAGAAGGCGTTAGTGTATTGAAGCGAAAATCAAAAAATATCCTCACGAGAGAGGTATTTGGTCAAAATGTCACCCTTGGGGGATTTTCCTATGTAAGAAATCGATTGCACGCATTCCCGAACCCTGAAATGCTTCTCTGTCCCTGATTCAGGGAAGGGATCGGTGTATTGAAGTGAAAATCTATATATAATGCATCAAACTATATATAAGTGTAAAAAATACATCACAGACTTCCCTCCCCCTTGAATTAAGGTCAAGGAAGCGTTTCAGGGTTCGGGGATGCGCTCAATTGATCCCTCGCAAAACCCCCCAGGGTAACATTTTCGACCATCTAGCCCTCTTGTACGATTCATGAACAAATACGGGTGAAAATCTAAATTTAAGCAATACCTGAATTGACCAATTTTTTAAACTCTTGAGATTTACTCGGAGATTCATCTAGCCACCGTTTTAAAAAGCCTACTTCTGAATAAGAAAATTTTCTGGCTGGATTTTTCTTTAAAGATTTAATTACAGAAGGAAATTTGTCTCTGATTGATATTTGTCGTTTTTTCCTTGATGGTCCTAAACTTAGGTATAAAGGGAATTGAGCAGACAACGTCTTACCATAATAATAATATTGGTCAGTTGTCTTTACCCAACCCATGTCGTCGTGTGAAAATGGTATTAAATGAATGTTTATCAATCTGTGGTTCCAACTTGGACAATTCTATGAATGTCAAATTAAACTTGAAAAAAAGGAAAAAGTCACAATAAAAGGAAAAAGTCATTAAGGTCAAGGAAGCGTTTCAGGGTTCGGGGATGCGCTCAATTGATCCCTCGCAAAACCCCCAAATTTAATATTTTGTGAAACGTTTTCAAGACATTAAAGGACCAGTCTAGTAAGTTACAATCATATGAAAAAATGATATATTCGGAAAGATCATGAAAAATAGAGCATTTTTTGTTTTTACGTCATGAATCGTTGTAGTTTTCGAGATAATTGCGTTTGAATTTGTTATAAGCTCTTCGTTGTAATACACAAACTTTTTTGAATTTTTAGCGAAAAAATCGATTTTTGCATCGATTTTTTCAAGTTTCATAAAATGAACATTGTAGCAATTATTTATAGCTAAGTGAGGCGAACAAAATGCCACCAAAAATATCCAATATGAACATTGTTTTGGGTTATTGAAACGAAAATTCTGATTCATGTTTTCGTTTCAATAACCCACAACAATGTTCAAATTGGTTCATTTTGGTGTCATTTTGTTCGTCTCATTTAACTATAAAAAACTGCTACCAGTGTTGTCCCCTGTACACATGTGTTTGTGTACACAACACACGTGTACACAAACACATGTGTACACACTGTGTACACATGTGTACACGTGTACACATGTGTACACAGTGTGTACACACGTGTACACATGTGTACGCATTGTGTACACATGAGTACTCGTGAGTTGAACACATTGGCTCAAAATTTTCTTTTGTCATGAATAACAAATCTATAAAGGAAATAAATTCAAATTCAATTCCTACGACGATTTCACTCGTGTGTACACAACACATGTGTACACAAACACATGTGTACACGAGACAACACTGACTGCTACAATGCTCATTTTATGAAAATTTAAAATATTGATGCAAAAATCGATTTTTCCGCAAAAAAGTTTGTGTATTACAACGAAGAACGGCTCTAGTGCACTTTAGGCGACCAATGAATTTTTAGGTGACCAATGAACTTTTAGGTGACCAATCAAGACTTAGACTTAGGCCTAAACTTAGGCCAATACTTAGGCCTAGGCTTAGACTTAGGCCTAAACTTTGGCCTAGACTTAGGCTTAGGCCAAGACAGGCTTAGGCCTAGGCTTAGGCCTAAGTCTAGGCCTAAGCCTAGGCCTAATTCCTGGCCTAAGCCTAATTCTTGACCTAAGCCTAAGTCTAGGCCTAAGTCTAAGCCTATTTTCTTTTGCATTATTGATTGGTCATCTATTTTTTGATTGGTCACCTAAATTTTTGATTGGTCACCTATTTTTTGATTGGTCACCTAAAAGTTCATTGGTCCCCTAAAAACTCATTGGTCAAAAGTGCACTAGAGCCCGAAGAACTTGTAACAAATTCAAAATTTCAAACGCAATTATCTCGAACACTACAACGCTTCATAACATGCCGTAAAAAGAAAAAATGCTCCATTTTTCATGATCTTTCCGAATATATCATTTTTCATATGATTGTAACTGACTGGACTGGTTCTTTAAAGATAGTTAAATTGGTACGTAGGCAATTAAAATTTCGAATTTCCACCAGAGCAGGTTTTCGTTTCAATACAAGAAAATATTTAGGAGCTAATTCACTATTGTGTGGCACTTATCAGGATCCAAAATTCAAGAAAAAATTTTTTTTAAAATTAACTGAAAATTTTCTATTTAGGGTTTTTTAAGTCAAGAAACACGTTGCTGATGCTATTTTTGCTAGAAAACATGCTTGCTTAAAATGTATAAAACGAGAATTGTTTCTTTTGGACTTCATGTTCATTCTCTTTCTTTTCTTTTTTCGTTGATTTTTTGTGTTGTTTCAGATCAATTTCCGACCAAATTCGACTATCATGACGGACAAGTGGAGAGCCTATCTTGGAGTGAAATGTGACTTTTTACCATAAAAAGAAATTTATTTTAGGTGATTTGTAGAGCTCAAAATATCCTTAAAAAGGCTATTTATGACCATTAGGGCAGCCCCAGATCGCTTTCTAGTGAGGCTAAAATTCTGGTGACGTAGGGTTTTTCATTTTGTGTCATAAGGAGTCGTTTGGCATAAAATGTAAGAAAAAATCTTGAATTTGAAAATTCACAAGCTGTGAGGGTCCCTTGTTAGCCAAATATGGTAGGGGAGTCTCCAGGGGCACCACTAGGAGAAGCAACTTTCACCCCCTGTATCCCTAAAGAGGGTCATTGGAATAAGAAGACCAATAACGGCAAAGTCATGGGGGAGGCGACTTGACTCCAAAAATTGTAGAAAATTTCGTTCGTTCGTCCAAAACGTTTCATTTTAGTAACTTCACTAAAAAGCAGGATAAAAAGCAAGAGAAAAAATAGCAAATAAAAGAATAAAAGGCAATGAGCGCGTTCGATTTTTGGCTCACAAAATCATCGACAATCGATTTACCATAGCCGAAAACCTCAGATTACACAATTTCAGGCCAAATTGGCTTCAATTTGACATAAAAACTCTTTTTTGAGCTAAGATGCTAGTCGATATAGATT
>OZJO01012062.1:0-24848 GCA_900406225.1 Acrobeloides nanus | reverse complement strand
CGATTTTTGACAAAAATTTTGATGAAATCTTTGAGTTAACGCAAAAACCAGCGCCGCAGGCGAAAATTAAAAAAAAATGCTTATTTATATGCTGAAAATAATCAGAAAATGACTAATTTTTGGTTTAAAAAATGTCAAATTTGGGGATTTTTTCAAAAATTACAAAAAAGGTGGCAAAATGTTCGAAAAGGTGGCAAGGTGGCATCAGATTAAAAAAGGTGGCATTTGCCACCAATTGGTGGCATTTATGCAACCCTACCTAACACTCACAATCATAGTTGAATAGGGGGTCGTAAACCTCCTCGTGTGGTGCGGGGGTCTAAAGGAAATTTTTGCCTTTTGGCGCCCCCCCCCATTTTTCGGGGCTCTCGCGGCGCAGGGGGTCGTAATTACGACCCCCTATTCAAGTATGCTCACAATACGGTACATGGCTATTGTATCTTCTGGTACTTTATAATGCATTTTAAACAATCCAATAAGATTTAAAAAAAAGTGTTTTACGAGGTGTTTTCGGCCTCATTTTTCAGGGGGTATTTTCAAAATTTCAACGTTTTAATGTTTTGAGCATAACTTCACGTAGAAATTGAATTGATCCTCATTCATAACTGAATAGGGGGTACTGTATCCCCCTCCATTTCGTCTTTTGCCAAAATTTTTAAGTGACTACGTCGTATTTAGGGGCCAGTACCCCCTTCTTATACAGCTATGAGGGGGTCCCTTGCGACCATGTCATACTTAGGATGCCATTACCCCTCTCCTTGTACAGCTATGACCTCATCGACCACTCATTAGAAAGCTGAGAAGCTGCCCTACAACTTTTATATATACACTTATATCAAGTTTTCGCTTCAATAAAAAGTTATACTCGAATCTTTGAGGTATACCCTGATTTTTTGACCCGGTTGCGGGCGTTTTCAGACAAAATGAACTTCCCAAAAATTGTCGCCCAGATTCCGAGGAAAATTTTGATATATTGGGTTTGGCTGTTTTGATAACGACTGAGTTATGGCCATTTTATTCCTGACAAATGGTCATTTCTTGATGTTTTTATCTTTCCAAGCACCCAAAACCTATATGTTAACTTAATTCTTTTTGCACAAAAATGAATTATTTTACCGTTTTGAGTTATGTCCAACAATTTCTGATCGTTTTAGTATAATTTTGAAAAAAACTTTATTTTTGGCTCCATATTCGTGATAGCTCATATAAGAAAAACGATAGAAAAAGTGTACACGGTATCGAGGAGCAGAGTTGAAGATCACTTTTAACACGCAATTAGATTAAAAACATAACCGATCACGCCATCGGTTTCTAAAAACGCCATCGGTTCTTTTTAAACGCCATCGGTTCTAAAAGTGTTACTCAAATGTATGGAACTGAAGTATGGAATTGAAATTGACTCGAATACATTACATTTTCTGGTTGAGCTTTCGCTTTTTTAAATAAAACAAATGAATGTATCAGGTATAGACGTCCAACCGGATCCACAAAGAACAGAAAAAATCATCTATGTTAGTGTTTATCTAATCTGTATTATTGCATCCCTTGTGCCATATCTAATCATCCTTAAGGTATTTTTTGTCCTTCTTCTTTTTTAAATCAGTGGCGTAGCTAGGGGGGGAGGGAACTCGGGGTGGTTCCCCCCAAACCTGAAAAAATCATAAGGGTTTCCCCTTATGTTTTGGCCGACCGAAGGCTGGCCAACCTAAAAAAAAGGCAAATTTTGGGGGTTGGTTCCCCCCTCATTCCTGGAGTCTGGCCACTGTTTAAGATACGAAATTTAGGCGATATCCAGTAATTCGAAACAATTTTCCGGGTCTGTCTACATGATTATGTTGAATCTAGGCATTGCCGACTGTATTCAACTGATTTTGCAGCTTTTTTCGTTTCTAGCAACAATGTTCGACTCTACTTTTTCTTATTGGATTAGCAAGGTTTGAATAGGAGTCGCAGTCATGTTCTATCATTTCGGAAACTTTTTAGTTGGCCTTAGTCTTAGATTTAGACAAGATTTGGGCTTAAGCTAGGCTATACTTAATCTTAGGCATAGACTTAGGGCTTCTAAGTCTAAACCTAAGATTAAGTAACGAGTCGCCGAAGTGACATGAAATCAGGGTCAGCCTCGTCCCCGAAAGCCCCGGAGTCGATCCGGATAACGGGCCTAAGCCCTGATGGCCCAGCCCAGATGATCCGGGCCGAGCCTAGACCCGTATATTCGGGCCGAGCTTAGACCCATTTCGATCTCTGCCCCCAAAAGCCCCCCTAGGTCCTCGGCCCCTTCAACGGGGACCGAAGCCCCTGAGAGCCGGCTCCCGGAGGCCTAGGCCCCTTTTTCGATCTCTGCATGAAATCGTTCCAGCAGGCCCCTTTTAATCTTATGCCATCCAGTGGCTACCCTAGTCGAATAAAAACTCGATGTTAATTTAGATCATCGGGACAACAATAAATGGAGCGTACTTTACATTTATTTCATGCACGTTATTATTGGCGTTTAACAGATTTGTGATATTGTGTCTACCTGCAAAAATTTCTAGTGCCCTAGATGGGAAGGTGACCAAGGTACAGAATGAAAAAAAAATTAGTTCACGCAATTAGCCTGAAAGTGTCAAACTCTTCTGAAAATACGTCCGGTCCGTCCGAAAATGTGTCTGGGCGCATGAGCATTATTATGCTCATCATAGGTCGGCAAGATGGGGGAAGGGGGCCCCCGATGAGGTGGTATCCCCTCCATTTTGGGTCCATGAGTGAATGGGTCAGGGGGGGGGAGATTCTCCCTCTTACCGACCTATGTTAGAAATTTTTTTATCTGAAAATTTATTTAGCTTGAAGTAGCCTTCTGAGACCTAATTTTTATGGACCACTTCATATGTTCGGCGGGATCCATGCGGTGGTCCCCCCTCAATTTTGGGTCCATGAGTCGTGGGTCAGGGGGAGACCCCCTGCCGACGTATGATACTCATGCGCCCAGCCCCTTCGATTCATGAAAAATTTGAAAAGTTTAGTTACTCATCGGTATTACATGGCTTCCATGCCTTATCTTTTTCATCTTATGCATGATACCTCAGTGCAGTATGATTTATTTCCCCAATTCCGTCAGCTGGGACTATACCGATGAAGACTGGTGCCCAATTATTAATGAAATCGACTTTTCCATTTCCGTGTCTCAAATCGGACTAGGGTCTTTACTTTATGTCATAATCTTCGCAAAGCTTATAATTTTGGTGTGTATATACAGTAGTTAACATCAAAATATGAATTTTTTTAGCGTAAAAACTACCACTCTTCCGACAAAGGGGAATTAAAACTATTGTTTCAGGTAAAGTCGTTTGATGCCAATTTGGAAAATTTTGAAAAAAATATACTAACAAGGAAAGGAACGGTACTTGATGGTCACAAATTTTTTCCGGATCACATTAAAAATGTAGTAGGAGTTATACTAGGAGTTTCTACACGCTTACAGAACAATGAAATGTCCTTACGAAATTTCCTTACGACGGAAAGGAAACTCCTAGTGCCGTACTTTTTGTGTTATTAGTTAGTACTCGTGAGTACTATCAAATGGTAAAAAATTTTTTAGATCCGTAAAAAGTCAATTAAATTCAGCTTATTTCGTCGCACTTTTTAAGTACGATGAGTCTAAAAAATTTTTTCGTAAAAATTCTTTTACCATTCGATAGTACTCACGAGTACTAACTAATAACACAAAAAGTACGGCACTAGGAGTTTCCTTTCCGCCGTAAGGAAATTCCATAAGGACATTTACGTAAGGCATTGTTCTGTAAGCGTAAGGAAACTTCTACTGCCGCCATTTTTCATACAAACTTCTGATTGAACATTAAAGCAGAATTGGACAGGAGTTTGAAATCTCCCAACCAGTCTTTCTTCTATATATCCTGCCTTATGCTACGCATAACGAATGAACGGCTCGAAGCGCCTCCAGCTATCATCTTTGTAGAATGTAGCTTTGTTGCAAATTACAAAGTACAAAAATCAAAATAAAGAAAACAAATATAACAAATGGAATAAAAATGAGTGTGGGGTCCAGTTAAAAATATTGTTTTGCAGAAAATTATGAACTAGACTTTGTAGTTTGAATATGTTATCTCGAATGTGAAGCTTTATATCCAAATCATCCAAGAGAATTCTATCCTTTTGACCATATCTTTCCACGTCCTGAAGAAGTATACATCTAGAGGCTGGATTCTCTTCAATGAGCGAATTGTGACTTCTGACCTATTTTAATCGTCTTAATATAGCTCCTACTACATTTTTAACGTGGTCCGGAAAAATCTGTGACCATCAAGTACCGTCCCTTTCCTTGTAAGATTCCATTTAGGCCGCTGTTCTTGGTGTTTATGTAGTTTTCGCTGAAGTTATTTGGCATTTTTCTTATGGTTTTATTCCGGATCAGTTGTTTGCCGCATTTTTTGGAAACATTCTATGGATTGGAGAATGCGGACTGACACCTTTTATATATCTAATTTTAAACAAGTACTTGAAGGATCTATTTTTGTCATGAAGATCACTTTTAGCGCAATAAGGAACGCATTTCTAGAATTGTTGAGACTTCGAGGCCCGAAACGAAGAAGCGCTCAAACGAGTATTGAATTGATAGGAAGAACACGGAACAGTGTTTTTATTATGTAGTTGTACGAGCTGGTACATAAACAAATTCTATGACAGGATTTATACTTCCGTCGCGTCGCGCGACAGACTATAAACTCCAACTCGCGACGCGACACAAAAATACACTGTCGCGACACGGTGCGATGGAAGTATAAATGGTGCCTATGGATTTTTTGATGCTAATTTCGATACAAAATTTTTATTTTAGAAAACAAATAAACCACTCTTCATACATAATTGTTTACAGTCAAACTCTCCATATAGTGACATCTCGATTTAACGACACCCCCCCCCCTCCTCCGAGGCCTACACTCACAAAATCTCTCTAAGTTAGCCCCTATATTTTGGGGGGTTAACCCCCGAAAAACAGGGATATTGAGTTCTTTAAAAAACTCGATTTAACTACACCCCTTCAATTTGATTTAACGACCTTCCCCCTAAGAGTGTCATTAAAAATACATTGTACATGATAAATGTTAAATCAGAGTGATAAAATAACGACTTATGAAAAAAATCCGTGTTAATTCTCAACATCTTACGTAAAAGGAATTGAACTTCTTAAAACTCGTTCCGCGAGAGAACCGAGCTTCGGATATCACAAAAATTTGTCATCGCTGAACGAAAATTTAGGTGGATATTCTGATAGAACTCATCGAGTTATGCAACTTTAGTTCTGGGCTCCCGACCCGGCGACCTCTCCCCTTGGCGCTATCGCCCCTAGAAGTTGGGGAAAATGGCCATGTTTTGACCAAACTTGGATCGGCTCTAAGTTGTTAAGTCTTTTAGCTTTTGACAAACGGTCTTTTGAATTTTGTAGCTGGAGATTGGGGCTTCATTTTATGCTAAGACCATCTTGGCTCCCGACACTCAGATAATTTTATACTTGGCCAAATATCCAAAAATTGACGCCCCCTCGTGGAGTCAAAGTACTCTTAAACTTTGGAAGAACATATTGAAACTTTCCATAAAGATAGCTCTATATATGGGAAATGTTTATGCAAAAAATCAAAAAATTGAAGGATCCAAAAAAATAGTTTCACAGATTTGAAGTTTGACTATCTGGCCCTACTCGAAATCTAGGATAGCGAATTTTGCCATAATTTATATATATTCGGAAATTTTATGAAAAATGAAGCATTTTTTGTTTTTACAGTAAATTCTGAATCGTTATCGTTGTCGAGATAATCGCATTTGAAGTTGGTGATTTTTGAGTTGCGATTTTGAATTTCCCGCCAAATTGAAAATCAGGGTTTTGACGGGAAATTCAAATTCAAAATCACAACTCAAAAATCGCCAACTTCAAACGCGATTATCGCGACAACGATAACGATTCAGAATTTATTGTAAAAACAAAAAATGCTACATTTTTCATGAATTTTTCGAATATATATAAAAATTATGGCAAAATTCGCTATCCTAGATTTCGAGTAGGGCCGGATAGTCGTACTTCAAATCTGTGAAACTATTTTTTTGGATCCTTCAATTTTTTTGATTTTTTTTGTATAAACGTCCCCCATATATAGAGCTATGTTTATGGAAAGTTTCAAGATGTTCTTCCAAAGTTTAAGGATACTTTGGGTACTTGACTCCAACCAAATTTTCGTTCAGCGATGACATTTTTGTACATGCCCTTCGTCTCAAAGTTCGATTCTATTGCGGAACCTGTTTTAAACAATTGGTTAATTGTCATTCAAGATGTTATTTTGCACGCACTTTGTTGTCTTCATCTTGTCAATATTACAAAATGCCCATTCTAAGGTTATAAACCCATGCAATGGTACAAAAACTTTAACTATAGACGATGATCATCCTTATCTATATATATTTCCATCTAATTTGTCAACTTTTGAGTCGAACATGTCATGTTTTTGGAATATTTCATTTGAAACAAAAAATCCTGATACAATTGTTCAATTGTGTAATTCTTTTTATGTAAACTTGAATGATTACTATGAAACCGACCAAAATAAACCATATGAGCTTAGAGTATGGAATTGTAAAGGAAACGAACCAGATTGGTTTTATTCCAACAATGATTTTTCAGTAGCTACCGGCGAAATGTTTACCGAAGAATCGAATATTTGTGTTTTATTTGAAACCTTTAATATATCAGATAATGTAACAAGATTCTGGAATTTAAATTTGACCTTAATAAATATAATTCGGACAGCGGTAAGAATTATCATTTATAGGCAGATGGGAAATCAGAGAGGTGGTGGAAGGGTCAATATGGCTTGTCTATAGATAGGCACCCTAGGGTTAAATGGGTTCTAGGGCTTAAAGGACCAGGCCACTCAGATACAATCATATGAAAAAATGATATATTCGGAAAGTTCATGAAAAATTAAGCATTTTGTGTTTTGACCGTCCACAAAAAGCTATATCGAAAAATATAAAAATATATGTCTTAACCTAGAGAAAAAGATAAACTCGCGATTTTGTTCGCGATAGGGTTGGTAATTAGGCAGATAGGCAGTCTGAACAATAGGTTGCAGTTTGGAGCATTCGGAGTTGTTCTGTAGCATCTGAGTCCATTTGAGGCAGCTTGAGCTAGTTTAAGAAAATCTTATTTTAGAATTTACAAATTTTACCTTGCTTTCAAATTTAGCCTTTTATATTAACCAAAGAAAATCCACTAATGGCTTTTAATCCAATGGGGTACTTTCATGCTACTTTTACTTTTATGGCAACTCATGGTACAATACAATTATTTCTAGCCCCTGGGCTTGTTAGCACGGTACCGTCACCCATTTATTACATTTATGACTCGATCAATCTGACCAACTACGTCTACTCCACAGGCAGTACAATTAGCACCAACTTTACTTGGCTTACAACTAAATCATTTACAATATTTTCTAATGGAAATATCGACGGAACTACTCAATGGGTCGCTAGAATCGTAGAAGACCATGCAGCTAACTGTTACGACCCTATGAGCTCGATTCTAGGCTATCCATACTTTCAACAAATGAATCAGACCATACTAGCAACAAGTACCGGATCTTGCACTTTTACTATAGTTGTTCCGATTCAGATTATGGATGGAAATTATCATTCGATATTGGATATAATAAACGTCGATTATAAAGGGGACTCGAATGTAAGAGCAATTATGGGGTATCAAAATAATGATTCGAAATTAGAGTTGTTTGAATTTACAGAACAAACGGCTATGAGATGGAATAAAATCATAGTCTATGGTAATCTAGTGTCTTTTATAATACCTCGAAATGGGGCTCTTAAAGTATACTATCAAAGTGCTTCATATACACCGAAACCTTCACTAGTGTTTCAAGAACATGGATCTGGGATATTTATGTCGTTAAACTATCCAGATCATGATTTATTAGTAAAAGATCTTGGTACAGAACTGTCACTTACATGCACTATGGGATATGCTAGTTATAACGTCACGATTATATATGCAAACATACAGTCGAATACATCGCTTCAAGTTTCTAATGGAAACATTATTCTCGATGAATATGATCAAAATGTAACGTTTTTGTCAAAAGTATATTATACGGATCAATACTTATCGATACAGTTCGTTGATTGGCTTCCTTATATTGATTCACGATTTTGGAATGGATTCCTAATTAGATATGAAGCGGTACATATGGAAAAACCGACTACTACTACTAAGTCAACAAATTATATATGGCTCATATTTTTATGTTCAGTCATAGTTTTTATTCTTATGATAGCGGCTATAATATACTTGATCTACAGAATGAAAAATCGCGAAAAATATTTTGAACAACTCTATGACACCTTGAAAGATTTGCAGCTTTCTAAAGATGATATTGAAGCCTTAAGAACAAAATCTGACGAGTTCTTGATCGATGAGAAACTCCTACACATTTATTTTAACAACCCTCTAGGCCAAGGCTCGACTTCGTCGGTTTACAAAGGACATCTCGAAGGAACATCGCCACTACATCGCGTCATGAAATCTATGGGAACCCAATGCTTTGTGGACTGTGATGTGGCAGTGAAAGTGCCAGGAAATTTTGGTCAAAATGAGGTTCAAAATTTATTCCAAGAGATTAATGCAATCAAAAAAATTGAATATCATAACAATGTGGTGAGTTTCCTTGGTTGGTGCATGCATAGGGAAGCTCCTTGTTTGATTTTTGAATTGGTACAGCAAAACTTGTTGACTTATGTTAGAGGGCTGAGAGAAAGGATAGAAGAAATATCGCAACAGACGTTCTTATCGATCTTATGGCAAGTCGCTCAAGGTATATAAATTTGCGAGTTTTTTCATTCACGTATTTAGGAATGCAATATATTTCTTCGAAAGGTCTAATCCATCGTGATCTCGCTGCCAGAAACATTCTAATATGTGATAACAACGTGGCAAAAATATCCGATTTTGGGCTCTGTGTTACATCTTTAGATAGTAATTCCTCCTATGAAGCCTCTCTGCACAAAAAACTTCCTATGAAATGGTTACCACTCGAGACTCTAAATAGTCGCATTATATCAGAAAAGTCTGATGTCTGGTCTTTTGGAATCTTGTCTTATGAAATGTACAGCTTGGGAAAAGTGCCCTATGAAAACATGGATATTAATGATGTTCATGAGTTTTTAACTAATGGAAATCGATTAGAATGCCCACAATATGCTAATGAAGAAATTTATAATATGATGATCTCGTGTTGGCACGAGAATCCGGATAATAGACCAACTTTTACCGGATTGTTAGAAACATTAAGAAGCTTGCTAGAAGACACATCAGACGAATACGAATGCTTTAGTTGATAGAATTTTTTGTATAACATAATGTAAATAATGTTCCTTCATTTTATAAATGTATTATATTCTTTTCATCAGCATTCTTGACACTGGTTGGAGTTTTCTTGTCTTTTGAATGTACTCTATTTATAAACATTTTGACAAACGGTAATTAATAAATGAAATTATAACGATAGCTGATACATGCTTGGTGTTGTTTCTGTTAAAATCATATAGGGCAAGTATAAGATCTCTTTTGAAGAAGTTTACTCGTTGGAATTCATATAATTCCGGCAACAATGTTGTGTTTATAAAATCGATAAATAAAAATATATAAGTTTTTTTGATGGGGCATATAATTTTCTGGCATAGAAAATTTCGCTAAGCTATCTACACTAGAGGTCGCAATTACGTCATGTCAACATTACGCCAACAGATTGACAGACTGTCAATTACGTTGACATATTAACAGAACCAAAAAAAGTTTCAAAAAACAGGGTCATGGCGATAAAAGCAAGTGTGTACCGGCACCAGATTGTCCAAATAGCTTGATCTTGGGCCAATTGAATTCCTCTAGAGTAGAGCCATCAGGGAAAAAAGATTTCAATAGTGAGAATGATTTTTCCACTATATTAAGATTGAATTTTTGCTTTTATAATTAGAATTGCGCTTTTTAACATTTTAAAGCCTATTTTTTCGCAAATATCGAGTTTCGGATTTTTTAGACTCCATTCCGAAGGCGTAGGTTCAAATCCGGGTGGCGAACATTTCTTTTTGCCTTATTTTGTGTTTGCAAAGATGGCAAGAAAACTATTTTTTAGAAAATTAAAATCGACAGAGTCAACCCGTAGTGTTGTAAAATAGGCTTTCAGGATTTGTTTAAGATCATCAAAAACGAATGAAAACTGATGGAGGAGATGCGTTTTGAAACTTTTTCTTCTCTATAGAGATAGAAGTTTCTCGGAATGGAGTCTAAAAAATCCGCAACTCGGTATTTACGGAAAAAAACAGGCTTTAAAATGTTAAAAAGCGCAATTCTAATTATAAAGGAAAAAAATTCAATCCTAACATAGTGGAAAAATCATTCTCACTAATATTAGTCCTAATGAGCAGTGGGTTAGCTTGTATTATTGTGTTTTGTTACACCCAGTTCTTATGCTTAGCCTAAGCCTTTTTGCCGGGAAAATCAGATTTTCCCGAAAAAACAGATTTAACAGATACATTGATGGGTTGACTACAATTAGTGATAAGAACATTTTCAGGCATGTAAACTTCCCTTATGCTATCTAATAAATAACTTCAAATTGTGATACAGTCAAACCTAGCCCAAAAAATCGGACGAATTGATATTTGTTCTTGCCTTCATTCTCATTTTTCGTATGCGTAGGGTGACAAATTCTGCCAATCCCTTTTCCTAAACATTCTACCAATCCCTTTCCCTAGACACCCACAGGATTAATTTTTAATCAAAAATACATTGTACATGATAAATCAGAGTAATAAAACAACGACTTATGAAAAAAATCCGTGTTAATTCTCAACATTTCACGTAAAAGGAATCGATCTTCTTAAACAATTGATTATTTGTCATTCAATATGATATTTAGCACGCACTTTGGTGTTGTCTTCATCTTGTCAATATTACAAAATGCCCACTCTAAAGTTATCAACCCATGCAATGGTACAAAAACTTTAACAATAGACGATGATCATCCTTATCTATATATAGTTCCATCTAATTTGACAACTTTTGAGTCGAACATGTCATGTTTTTGGAATATTTCATTTGAAACGAACAATTCTGATACAATTGTTCACTTGGTTAATTCTTTTTCGGTAAGCTCGATTGATTACTATGACACCGATCCAAATAAGCCATATGAGCTTAGAGTATGGAATTGTAAAGGAAACGAACCAGACTGGTTTTTTCTCAATAATGATTTTTATGTAACTAACGGCGAAATGTTTACCGAAGAATCGAATATTTGTGTTTTATTTGAAACCTTTAATATATCAGATAATGTAACAAGATTCTGGAATTTAAATTTGACTTTAATAAATGATATAACTCAGACAGAGGTAAGAATGATCATTTATAGGCAGATGGGAAAGTAGAGAGGTGGTGGAAGGGTTTGTCAGGACTCAATATGGCTTGCCTATAGATGGGTAGAACCCTGGGGTTAGATGGGTCCCAGGGCTTAAGACTTAGTGGATTTTTGATATAGCGAGAGGTAACCGATATTCTTTGTGGAAACAGATTGTTGAACCCGTAGCGACGAAAGGATACCCCGTATTTGCTGATAGATAAGGTTGAAACCTTATCTATGAGCTTATACAAATATGAAAAACTAATAAGCGAATTAGCATAAAACCTATGAGCTAAGTCGATTTTATATAAATAAATACTAATAAAAATATGAACTCAGTTGAAAACCGAGTTCTATACGAAAAATACAGAAAACTTCCGGATGGGCCAGAGATCGATGTTACAAAACGATCATCGATCTTGATTCTAAATCTTCGGATATTCTTCTAGACTTAGGCCTAGGCTTAAGCTTAGGCCTAGTCTTAGGCTTAGGCTTAGGTCTAGGCTTAAGCTTAGGCTAGTCTTAGGCCCGAGCTTAGGCCTGAGCTTAGGCCTAGTCTTAGGCCTGGACTTACTTAGTCTTAGGTCTAAGCCTAGGCCTAAGCCTAGAAGAATAGCCGGAGATTTAGAATCAGGATCGGCTGAAATTCAACTCCTTACAACATATGTAAGGAAAAAACACGTAGAACGCATGAGTCAACACTCACGTTTCACAATATTTATTTCTGGACATAAAATGGCCCACAAAAAGTTAGATCGAAAAATAAAAAAATATATGTCTTAATCTAGAGAAAGATAAACTTGCGATTTTATTCGCGACAGGGTTGGTAATTAGACAGATAGGCAGTCTGAACAATAGGTTGCAGTCTGGAGTATTCGGAGTAATTCTGTAGCATCTGAGTCCATTTGAGGCAGCGTGTTTTAGTTTTAGAAAATCTTATTTCCGACATTAACAAATTTTACCTTGCTTTCAAATTTAGCCTTTTATATTAACCAAAGAAAATCCACTCATGGCTTTTAAACCATTGGGATTCTTTTATACTACCTTTACTTTTATGACAACTCATGGTACATTACAACTATTTCAAGCCCCTGGACTTAACACGGTACCAGCCAATTATTACATTTATGAATCGAACAATCTGACCAACTACGTCTACTCCACAAACAGTGAAATTAGCAACAACTTTACTTGGCTTACAACTAAATCATTTACAATAATTTCTAATGGATATATTGACGAAACTACTCAATGGGTCGCTAGAATCGTAGAAGATCATGCAGCTAATTGTTACGACCCTATGAGCTCGAATCTAGGCTATGCATACTCTCAACAAATAAATCAAACCATACGAGCAACAAGTACCGGATCTTGCACTTTTACCATAGTTGTTCCGGTTCAGCTTACGAATGAAAATTATCATTCGATATTGGATGTAATAAACGTCGATTATAAAGGAGAATCGAATGTAAGAGCAATTATGGGGTATCAAAATAATGATTCGGAATTAGAATTGTTTGAATTTACAGAACAAACGGCTACGAGATGGAATAATATCATAGTCTATGATAATCTAGTGTCCTTTATAATACCTCGAAATGGGACTCTTAAAGTATCCTATCAAAGTGCTTCATATACACCGAAACTCTCTCCGGTATTTCAAGAATATGGATCTGGAATATTTATGTCGATAAACTATCCAGATGGTGATGATGTAGTAAATGAGCTTGGTATAGAACTGTCACTTACATGTACCATGGGATATGCTAGTTATAACGTCACGATTATATATGCAGACATACCGTCTAATACATCGCTTCAAGTTTCTAATGGAAACATTATTCTTGATGAATTTGATCAAAATGTGACGTTTTTGTCAAAAGTATATTATACGGATCAATACTTATCGATACAGTTCGTTGATTCGCCTTCTTATATCGATCAACGATCTTGGGATGGATTCCTAATCAGATATGAAGCGGTACACATGGAAAAACCGACTACTAAGTCAACAAATTTTGTATGGCTCATAATTTTATGTTCAGTCATAGTTTTTATTCTTATGATAGCGGCTATAATATACCTGATCTACAGAATGAAACATCGCGAAAAATATTTTGAACAACTCTATGATACCTTGAAAGACATGCATCTTTCTAAAGACGATATTGAAGCCTTAAGAACAAAATCGGATGAATTCTTGGTCGACGAGAAACTCCTACACATCTATTTTAACAACCCTCTAGGCCAAGGCTCGACTTCGTCGGTTTACAAAGGACATCTCGAAGGAACATCGCCACTACATACCGTCATGAAATCTATGGGAACCCAATGCTTTGTGGACTGTGATGTGGCAGTGAAAGTGCCAGGAAATTTTGGTCAAAATGAGGTTCAAAATTTATTCCAAGAGATTAATGCAATCAAAAAAATTGAATATCATAACAATGTGGTGAGTTTCCTTGGTTGGTGCATGCATAGAGAAGCTCCTTGTTTGATTTTTGAATTGGTACAGCAAAATTTGTTGACTTATGTTAGAGGGTTGAGAGAAAGGACAGAAGAAATATCGCAACAGACGTTCTTATCGATCTTATGGCAAGTCGCTCAAGGTATATAAGTTTGCGATTTTTTTCAGTCACCTATTTAGGAATGCAATATATTTCTTCGAAAGGTCTAATCCATCGTGATCTCGCTGCCAGAAACATTCTCTTATGTGATAACAACGTGGCAAAAATCTCCGATTTTGGGCTCTGTGTTACATCTTTAGATAGTAATTCTACCTATGAAGCTTCTCTGCACAAAAAACTTCCTATGAAATGGTTACCACTCGAGACTCTAAATAGTCGCATTATATCAGAAAAGTCTGATGTCTGGTCTTTTGGAATCTTGTCTTATGAAATGTACAGCTTGGGAAAAGTGCCCTATGAAAATATGGATATTAGTGATGTTCATGAGTTTTTAACTAATGGAAATAAATTAGAATGTCCACAATATGCTAATGAAGAAATTTATAATATGATGATCTCGTGTTGGCACGAGAATCCGCATGATAGACCAACTTTTACCGGATTGTTAGAAACATTAAGAAGCTTGCTAGAAGGCACATCAGACGAATACGAATGCTTTAATTGATAGAATTTTTTGTATAACATAATGTAAATAATGTTCCTTCATTTTATAAATCTGACGTAAGTGTTGTTGTTCTATAAACTTGGATATTTTGAAAGGGGAAAATTACGTGCGATAAAAATAAGGCAATTCTAAAAAATGCAAAAAATTTGTTCATCGAGAGGAGCAAGCCTAGGGACTCTAATTTACATCTGCCAAAAGTTTTTATTCTGGTTGTTACGTAGCACAGTGATTTTATTTCCAAGCCTATTTTAACATATCAAAATAGCGGTCATCACTAATTATATGTATTATATTCTTTTCGTCAGCATTCTTGACACTGGTTGGAGTTTTCTCGTCTTTTGCATGTACTCTATTCAGAAACATTTTGACAAACGGTAATTGATACCAAATTTTCTCTTTGTATATACTGCTTTTCTTTATGGACACAAGGAGGCTAATTATAAACGAGGCATTGATTATCTAATATAGTAAATTTAAAGGACCAGTCCAGTAATTTACAACCATATGAAAAATGATATAGTTATTTTCTCCGATCAAAAATGCAAAATAAGTTTAAATTCACTAATGTAACACTTATATAAATATATTGGTCATTCCCTTAAAAAAAATAATTTAATTGCCTTGATAAAGGTACTTACAATAAAAAAGGATCATTTCCAACAAAACTGCAGCCACATGCTAAATTAAGTTTATTAACAGAAATAAGGGTGATGAGAGGATCGGATCTCTTAAAGGACCAGTCCAGTAATTTATAACCATATGAAAAAAATGATATATTCGGAAAGATCATGAAAAATGGAGCATGTGTGTACAAGCTCTTCGTACACAAACTTTTTTGAATTTTTTGAAGAAAATCGATTTATGCATCGATTTTTTCAATTTTCATAAAATGAACATTGTAACAACTAAATGAGTCGAACAAAATGACATCAAAATTATCCAATTTAAACATTGTTTTGGGTTATTGAAACGAAAACATGAATCAGAATCTTCGTTTCAATAACCCAAAACAATTTTAAAGCGGATAGTTTTGGTGTCATTTTGTTCGTCTCATTTAGCTATAAAAATTGCTACAATGTTTATTTTATGAAAATTGAAAAAATCGATGCAAAAATCGATTTTTCCGCAAAAAATTTGTTACACCCAGGTTCAATCCCCACTACATCACTTCTTTTTTGCACAATTTTTTCCGATTTAAAAAAATTTTAAATCGATTTTTACCCCCAAAAATCGAACTAGGGAACTCTAATTTTGATGTTTTCGTAACTATTAGGGCCTACAGAATCGGTTTAAGTTGACTTTGTTCAAATCTGGGACTGTCACTACGTGAATGTCCCTTGTAAGGTTTGGCCTTAGGCATAGTCTTAGACTTAACCTTAGTCTATGGCTTAGCCTTATGCTTAACCTTATGCTTAGCCTAAGCCTAAACCTTTTTCCCGGAAAAATCAGATTTTCCCGAAAAAACAGATTTTTCGTTAACAGATACATTGATGGATTGACCACAATTAGTGATAAGAACATTTTCAGGCACATAAACTTCCCTTATGCTATCTAATAAATAACTTCAAATTGTGATACAGTCAAACCTAGCCCAAAAAAATCAGGCGAATTGATATTTGTTCTTGCCTTCATTCTCATTTTTCGTATACGTAGGGTGGCAAATTCTGCCAATCCCTTTTCCTAGACATTCTACCAATCCCTTTCCCTAGACGCCCACAGGATTAATCTTTAATCAAAAATACATTGTACATGATAAATCAAAATGATAAAATAACGACTTATGAAAAAATCCGTGTTAATTCTCAACATTTCATGTAAAAGAAATCGATCTTCTTAAACAATTGATTAGTTGTCATTCAAGATGATATTTAGCACGCACTTTATTGTTGTCTTGATATTGTCAATATTACAAAATGCCCACTCTCAAGTTACCAACCCATGCAATGGTACAAAAACTTTAACAATAGACGATGATCATCCTTATCTATATATAGTTCCATCTAATAGGTCAACTTTTGAGTCGAACATGTCATGTTTTTGGAATATTTCATTTGAAACAAAACATCCTAATACAATTGTTCAATTATTTAATAATTTTACTGTAAACTCTGATTATGATGATCAAAATAAGCCATATGAGATTAGAGTATGGAATTGTAAAGGAAACGAAACATACTGGTTTTTTCTCAACAATGATTTTGCAGCACCTACCGGCAAAATTTTTACCGAAGAATCGAATATTTGTGTTTTATTTGAAACCTTTAATATATCAGATAATGTAACAAGATTCTGGAATTTAAATTTGACTTTAATAAATGATATAATTCGGACAAAAGTAAGAATTATCATTTATAGGCAGATAAGAAATCAGAGAGGTGGCGGAAGGGTTTGTCGGGACTCAATATGGCTTGAGATAGATAGAATTCCGGGATATGGGTCCTAGGGCTTAAGACTAGTGGATTAAGGCGTAGTCTTAGGCCTAAGCCTAGGCTTAAGCCTAGGCTTAAGCCTAGACCTAAGCCTAAAAGAATAGCTGGAGATTTAGAATCAAGATCGATGATCTAAAGCATTCGGAATTATTCTGTAACACTTGAGTCCATTTGAGGCAGCTTGAGTTAGTTTTAGAAAATTTTATTTCTGACATTTACAAATTTTACCTTGCTTTCACATTTAGCCTTTTATATTAACCGAAGAAAATCCACTCATGGCTTTTAAACCTTTGGAACTCTTTTATACTACCTTTACTTTTATGGCAACTCATGGTACACTGCAATTATTTCTAGTCCTTGGACTTAACTCGGTAGATTCAGCCACTTATTACGTCTATGAATCAACCAATCTGACCAACTATATCTACTCTACAGGCAGTACAATTAACACCAACTTTACTTGGCTTACAACTAAATCATTTACAATATTTTCTAATGGAAATATCGACGGAACTACTCAATGGGTCGCTAGAATCGTGGAAGACCATGCAGCTAATTGTTACGACCCTATGAGCTCGATTCTAGGCTATTCATACTTTCTACAAACGAATCAGACTATACGAGCAACAAGTACCGGATCTTGCACTTTTACCATAGTTGTTCCGGTTCAGCTTACGGATAAAGGTTATCATTCGATATTGGGTATAATAAACGTCGATTATAAAGGGGACTCGAATGTAAGAGCAATTATGGGGTATCAAAATAATGATTCGGAATTAGAATTGTTTGAATTTACAGAACAAACGGCTACGAGATGGAATAATATCATAGTCTATGGTAATCTAGTGTCTTTTATAATACCTCGAAATGGGACTCTTAAAGTATCCTATCACAGTGCTTCATATGCACCGAAGCCTTCGCTAGTATTTCAAGAACATGGATCTGGAATATTTATGTCATTAAACTATCCACATGATGGTGCTTTACTATTTGAGCATGATATAGAACTGTCACTTACATGCACCATGGGATATGCTAGTTATAACGTCACGATTATATATGCAGATATACCGTCAAATACATCGCTTCACGTTTCTAATGGAAATATTATTCTTGATGAATATGATCAAAATGTGACGTTTTTGTCAAAAGTATATTTTACGGACCAATACTTATCAGTAAAGTTCGTTGATTCGCTTCCTCCTGGCGATGCACGATCTTGGGATGGATTCCTAATCAGATATGAAGCGGTACATATGGAAAAGCCGACAAAAAATTATATATGGCTCATAATTTTATGTTCAGTTATAGTTTTTATTCTTATGATAGCGGCTATAGTATACCTGATCTACAGAATGAAACATCGCGAAAAATATTTTGAACAACTCTATGACACCTTGAAAGACATGCATCTTTCTAAAGACGATATTGAAGCCTTAAGAACAAAATCGGACGAGTTCTTGATCGACGAGAGACTCTTACACATCTATTTTAACAACCCTCTAGGCCAAGGCTCGACTTCGTCGGTTTACAAAGGACATCTCGAAGGAATATCGCCACTACATAACGTCATGAAATCTATGGGAACCCAATGCTTTGTGGATTGTGATGTGGCAGTGAAAGTGCCAGGAAATTTTGGTCAAAATGAGGTCCAGAATTTATTCCAAGAGATTAAAGCAATCAAAAAAATTGAATATCACAACAATGTGGTGAGTTTCCTTGGTTGGTGCATGCATAGGGAAGCTCCTTGTTTGATTTTTGAATTGGTACAGCAAAATTTGTTGACTTATGTTAGAGGGCTGAGAGAAAGGACAGAAGAAATATTGCAACAGACATTCTTATCGATCTTATGGCAAGTCGCTCAAGGTATATAAATTTGCGATTTTTTCAGTCACCTATTTAGGAATGCAATATATTTCTTCGAAAGGTCTAATCCATCGTGATCTCGCTGCCAGAAACATCCTCTTGTGTGATAACAACGTGGCAAAAATCTCCGATTTTGGGCTCTGCGTTACCTCTTCAGACAATAATTCTCCCTATGAAGCTTCTCTGCACAAAAAACTTCCTATGAAATGGTTACCACTCGAGACTCTAAATAGTCGCATTATATCAGAAAAGTCTGATGTCTGGTCTTTTGGAATCTTGTCTTATGAAATGTACAGCTTGGGAAAAGTGCCCTATGAAAATATGGATATTAGTGATGTTCATGAGTTTTTAACTAATGGAAATCGATTAGAATGCCCAGAATATGCTAATGAAGAAATTTATAATATGATGGTCTCGTGTTGGCATGAGAATCCGGATGATAGACCAACTTTTACCGTATTATTAGAAACATTAAGAAGCTTGTTAGAAGACACATCAGACGAATACGAATACTTTTGTTGATAGAATTTTTGTATAATATAATTTTTCTTTGTATAATAATGTTCCTTTATTTTTTAAATTGGGCTTTATTTATGAATTTCGGATTCGACCAGGACTCGAATCCGGACCTCCTTCCAAGAGCACTACCATTGTCCTACAGTTTGTTTCAAAAAGAGATATTATAGAAACTTCCCAACCCCAGTTATGAGTGATTTCATCCGATCTGGCAAGTTAAGCAACGTTGGACCCGCGTGTTCGATCCCACTCGGAGCCAATTCTTTTTGCTTTGTCCAAAAACGGATAAAATTTTTTGCCATCGATTGCGCGCATTCCCAAAGCGTGTAGGGTCTCTAATTCATATTTGTCAAAGGTTTTTATTCTGGTTGATACTTAGCATAGTGATTTTATTTCCAAGCCTGTTTTAACATATCAAAATAGCGTTCGTCACTAATTATATGTATTATATTTTTTTCGTCAGCATTCTTGACACTGGTTGGAGTTTTCTTGTCTTTTGCATGTACTCTATTCATAAACATTTTGGTAAACGGCAATTGATACCAAATTTTCTCTTTGTATATACTGCTTTTCTTTATGGACACTATCAGGCTAATTATAAACGAGGCATTTATTATCTAAAATATTAAATTTAAAGGACCAGTCCAGTAATTTACAACCATATGAAAAATGATATAGTTATTTTCTCCGATCAAAAATGCAAAATAAGTTTAAATTCATACAGAGTTTTCGTTTCAATATACAGAAATTCGAAAATTTAAACTTATTTTGCATTTTTGACAAGAGAAAATATTTTTTTGTGCAAAAGTAAATTAGCAAAGTTATTCAGCATAACATTCTCTGTCGATTTATGCTATTTTTTCACGATTGTTCCGCAAACAATTCAAAAAAGTTTGATTATTACAACGAAAACATGTACACGAATTCATATTTTCAAATGCACTTATCTCGATGGGGAAAACGATTCAAATGGTGCCGTAAAAACAAAAAAATGCTCAATTTTTCATGATCCTTCCGAATATATCATTTTTTCATCTTATTGTAACTGACTGGATTGGTTCTTTAAGAGCCAAGAGCATAACAAAAACACATACTATGTAGAATATTATGCCAAGGTATTGAACTAGAAAATCAGTCTGCAATGCTACCCTTATATAAACCATTACAATAAAATTAAAAATTGTTATAATTAGCAATAAGGGTTCTATGGAATTTATGGCTCTAATGTTTTCTGTCAGCTAAATTCAATTGTTTCAGCTTGTCGCTATAACTTTACTTGATATCTGTGTGCTAGTGATATAGTCGATTTATGCGATAATTTTTTATCTCTCCGATTCCACCATCGGAGAAAGTATATGGACTAAAATCGTAATTTACAGATGTCAACAAAAAAATGCAGATACCCCGAAAGACGCAATATCAACAACTAATGTAACACTTATATAAATATATTGGTCATTCCCTTAAAAAAAATAATTTAATTGCCTTGATAAAGGTACTTACAATAAAAAAGGATCATTTCCAACAAAACTGCAGCCACATGCTAAATTAAGTTTATTAACAGAAATAAGGGTGATGAGAGGATCGGATCTCTTAAAGGACCAGTCCAGTAATTTACAATCATATGAAAAAATGATATATTCGGTAAGATCATGAAAAATGGAGCATTTTTTGTTTTTACGGCATGTTCTGAATCGTTGTAGTTTTCGAGATAATTGCGTTTGAANAGAGCATGTACGCAAACTCAAAACTTCAAACACAATTATCTCGAAAACTACAACGATTCAGAACATGCCATAAAAACAAAAAATGCTCCATTTTTCATGATCTTTCCGAATATATCATTTTTCATATGATTGTAACTTACTGGACTGATCCTTTGAGTGCCGTACTTTTGAAGACTCTCTCCTTCTCTGGCTATGGTTGATATGAACATTGACTTGGTTCATTTTGGCTCAACTGTGGAGTAATTTAATACTGACTTACAGTGATTATTATAAGCAACAATGGTATCCACCAATATGACTTCTTTTCATAGTTCTTACTCCACATCGTAGCAAAAGTCCTTTCAACGGCAATTGCAAAAGACATAGGGCGTAATGTGCAATTTCCATATACGATTATATAGAAGATCATATTAGAAATATCTGTAGGCAAAGTTATTTGATCGTAAACTATAATTGCACAAAAAAGTGTCACACACCCTAAAGATAAAACAAAGTATGAAGCAAGTACATGAAGTTGCAAGAATCTAAAAGTTAAGTATAGCCATTTTAAAGGGGGTCCAAAGTAGGGTCGAGTATAAAAATTTTTAAGAATGACCTTTCTAGGGGTAATTTTGGCTGAAAATTCAAAAAACATACTCAAAAAATCCAAAAAAATTTCCTTACCGTTTTTGGGCATTTTGGGCAAAAAACATGGGTTTTGAGATCAAAAAATGCCCAAAACACGGTCAAGGAAATTTTTTTGGATTTTTTGAGTGTGCTTTTTAGATTTTTCAGCCAAAATTAATCATAGAAAGGTCATTCTTAAAAAATTTTCAAAAATTTTTCTCTACTTTGAACCCCCTTTAAAGCCTTAAAAAGTACCTAAAATTACGATGAAATAGCCCTATTTTAAAGCCTTGATAGCCAATAAAAAGTGTCAAGAATATGTTTAGTAATGATAATAAGGCTAGGAATAAAATAAGCATCCATCCAATGAAGCTTATCATGTTTTAAAATCAATTGGAATTTAATCTAGCTTTTTTGCTCTGTTGGGCAATATCAAACACGCAATAACATCAACAAGAACTTAAGCTTATGGATAATCATAGAAAAGAATGAACACTAGAAAATTTGTACTTGGTAAACCTACGCTCAAAACAATTGTTATGTGAATTTTCAATTGTCACGAGCTTAAGTACAAATTAATTCCTTTTGTTAATTTTATTCGCTACGTTTCGTCGTATAACGACTTCTTAAGGTCTATTTACGAGTCTCATGTTTTAAAATCAAGGGAATTTAATCTAACTTTTTTGCTCTGTTGTCAAACATGCAATAACATCAATAAGAACTTAAGCTTATGGATAACCATAGAAAAGACTGAACGCTAGATAAAATTTGAACTCGGTAAACTCACGTTAACTAGGTTTAAAACAATTGTTATGAGAATTTTCAATTGTCACGAGCTTAAGTTCAAATTAATCCCTTTTGTTAATTTTTTATTATGTGCTAGGACGGAAACGCGTAAATCCAACAAAAGATAGTCTATATGTTAGGTTAAAATGATTCTTCTACTACTTCTAATTAAAACGTGAAAATCCGCAAAGAGACGTGACTCTTGTCTGATTTTCAATAAAATGAACACCAAATCATGAAAAAATCGACTGGTTAGCTAAAGTTGAAAAATTAAATAGAGAAAAATTATAGAGCTATGTGTGGGCCATTCGAGAATATGGATACTTTTGTTGATAGAATTTTTGTATAATATAATGTAAATAATGCTTTATAAATTATTTTATAAATTTTAGCTTTATTTTATAAATCTGACGCGTATGCCAGTAATCAAGAGGACGGAAATCCTATTTTTTTGCTGCGGAACGACTAAAAATATTGATGTTATAGACCAAAATGAACGCTCCGTATTTGTTCTTCCTTCATTCTCATTTTTCGTATGTGTAGGATGACAAATTCTACCAATCCCTTTTCCTAAATATTCTACCAATCCCTTTTCCTAGATATTCTACCAATCACTTTTCCTAGACACCCACAGGATTAATCTTTAATCAAAAATACATTGTACATGATAAATGTTAAATCAGAGTGATAAAATAACGAATTATGAAAAAAATCCGTATTAATTCTTAACATCTTACGTAAAAGGAATTGAACTTCTTAAACAATTGGTTAGTTGTCATCCAAGATGATATTTAGCACGCACTTTAGTGTTGTCTTCATCTTGTCAATATTACAAAATGCCCACTCTAAGGTTATAAACCCATGCAACGGTACAAAAACTTTAACAATAGACGATGATCATCCTTATCTATATATAGTTCCATCTAATTCGTCAACTTTTGAGTCGAACATGTCATGTTTTTGGAATATTTCATTTGAAACGAACAATTCTGATACAATTGTTCACTTGTTTAATTCTTTTTCGGTAAACTCGATTGATTACTATGAAACCGATCAAGATAAGCCATATGAGCTTAGAGTATGGAATTGTAAAGGAAACGAACCAGACTGGTTTTTTCTCAACAATGATTTAGCAGCACCTACCGGCGAAATTTTTACCGAAGAATCGAATATTTGTGTTTTATTTGAAACCTTTAATATATCAGATAATGTAACAAGATTCTGGAATTTAAATTTGACCTTAATAAATAATATAACTCGGACAGCGGTAAGAATTATCATTTATAGGCAGATAGGAAATCAGAGAGGTAGTGGAAGGGTCAATATGGCTTTTCTATAGATAGGCACCCTAGGGTTAGAGGGGTCCTAGGGCTTAAAGGACCATGCCACTCAGATACAATCATATGAAAAAATTATATATTCGGAAAGATCATGAAAATGGAGCATTTTTTGTTTTTACGGCACTCTCGCGTTTTACAATGCTTCTTTCTGGGCATGAAATGGCTGCCCACAAAAAGCTAGATCAAAAAATATAAAAATATATGTCTTAACCTAGAGAAAAAAATAAACTCGAAATTTTGTTCGCGACAGGGTTGGTAATTAAACAGATAGGCAGTCTGAACAATAGGATGCAGTCTGGAGCATTCGGAGTTATTCTGTAGCATCTGAGTCCATTTGAGGCAGCTTGAGTTAGTTTTAGAAAATCTTATTTTCGATATTTAAAAGAAATGTTACCTTGCTTTCAAATTTAGCCTTTTATATTAACCAAAGAAAATCCACTAATGGCTTTTAATCCAATTGAACTCTTTCATGCTACCTTTACTTTTATGGCAACTCATGGTACATTACAACTATTCCTAGTCCCTGGGCTTAACACGGCATCTTCAGCCAATTATTACATTTATGAATCGATCAATCTGACCAACTACGTCTACTCCACAGGCAGTGCAATTAGCACCAACTTTACTTGGTATACAACTAAATCATTTACAATATTTTCTAATGGAAATATGGACGGAACTACTCAATGGGTCGCTAGAATCGTAGAAGATCATGCAGCTAATTGTTACGACCCTATGAGCTCGATTCTAGGCTATCCATACTTTCTACAAATGAATTACACCATACGAGCAACAAGTACCGGATCTTGCACTTTTACTATAGTTGTTCCCGTTCAGATTACGAATGGGGGTTATTATTCGATCTTGGATATAATAAACGTCGATTATAAAGGGGATTCGAATGTAAGAGCTATTTTGGGGTATCAAAATAATGATTCGAAATTAGAATTGTTTGAATTTACAGAACAAACAGCTATGAGATGGAATAATATC
>OZJO01012060.1:0-12715 GCA_900406225.1 Acrobeloides nanus | reverse complement strand
TTGTAGCTATATTTGCTTCTTAAAATTTTATCTTAAGTAGGGTTAGCGGGAATGGGAAATTCTCTTCGGGAACGAGAAAGGACGCAATCGGCAACGGAAATCATAATCGGGAGGGAAATTCCCGAAATCGGGAATTTTTTTTTTGAAAATTTTTAAAAAATCATCTTAGTACCCCACAGGCGTTGTTTGGCAAAAATTGGAGGAAATTCGAAATTTTAAAAACGAGTAATGCCATTCGACTCAGCTCAACGAGACGAGTGAAACAGTGCCCTAGCGAGGGGGGTGCATGTAACCCCCCATAGGCCAAAAAAAGTTTAAAAATCCAAAGAGCCTTATGTTTTTGATAAAAAAATGTCGACAACTAGAGTCGGGATCTTGTACCACCTCCCATGAAAAAATCCTGTATACAGAATTGGAGTGAAAGGAGGTATAGCAAAAATATACCCACCGGTGGTTTTTTATCGAGTATTGAAGCGAAAACCAAAAACTTCAATTTTTGCCAAAATGTGACATGTACACCCCCTAGTCTTGATGCACCTTCACTAGCCGAAGCTACATGAGTTTGAGAGAATGGGAGGAATTCAAATAGATCGTCTAACTTTCTCTACAATAGTTTTTCCTCTAATTATAGGGCCTATAAAAATCTTATGCAAAACCCTCCTCTTTCTTTTATCTCAATGATGTGTTTATCAAATCGAAATAAAAGAAGCTTTATTTATTGTAGTACACCAAATTTTGAACTTTACTTTACAATGAATATTATTTCTTAGATCATCTAATCCTTTTGTTTATAAGAGATTTGATGCTATCTAATAAGAAAAATAGAACATCTTTGTATAAAAATTTAATATTAAGGTTCTAAGAATGAACAAAATTGGACTTTAAGATAAAAGAAATTTATTAAGCTCGTGACAGCGTGAAAATGCTGCTTCCCGAAGCGTGAAAAGGCTTCCTTGATCCTGATCCAGGGGAAAAAAAGCAATGTAGGACACCCCCTGATGTTAAACATGAAAAATTCCTTCGAATTCGTGTACTCCATAAATTGAAGAGTTTTTGTATTTACATCATGTGTCTCCATTTGTTGATTCCTTTTGTTATACGCAACTACAATGTTTTATATAAGCAACTACATTTTTTCTTTTATTCTCTATTTATAATAGAAAATCAGCTGAACGGAAATACATATGTGGGCATATTTGGTGAAAGAAAAGATGTAATTTTGAAATTTCTAGTCGAGATATTCGAAAACAAAAGGATAGGTTGTAGATTTTCGAATAAACAATCGTAAATAATGCTGATACTTCAATCCTTGTATTATTTTACAAAATAGCTGCAATGACTACATGATCAAAACTGTTTTCACAAAAAATAAAAAAACGCAACTACAGAGTGTCTTACAAAAAACCAGACACTTTTTTATTTTGCGTTTTCTCGGCTTCTCGAAAAGGTTTTTCGATGATCTTTTTTTCTGCATATAGCTCACTTCCTCTATTTTCTTTTCCAGTTGTTTTTAACAAAAATTTCGAATTTTACATACTTGAAATTTGCGATTTTTTATCAAGGTTACCGAGAAATTTTTTAAAAAGCTACGTTTTTAAGGCAGCATCAAAGATTTTCGACCAGCTATTATTTGAATGCATGAATTTCAAGTATGTAAAATTCGAAATTTTTTGCTAAAAACATCCAGAAAAGAAACTAGAGGAGGCGAGCTATATGAAAAAAAAGATCATCGAAAAATCTTTTCGCGAAGCCGAGAAAACGCAAGATAAAAAAGTGTCCGGTTTTTTGTGAGACACTCTGTACACTACTCCACATAATTATAACGGCACCCTATTTTTGGAGTTCCGTATATATAGCATTGTAACTTCGACCTCTTTGCCGTCCCCCACAACTAGGGGCCTATTGCACAAAAGTAAAAGTGCAAAGTGAAAATGCATTAAAGTAAAAAACAGTAAAAGTGCAAAGTGCGCCAAAATGCACTAAAAACTGCAAAGTGCACACGTTGCACTTTTGACTTTGTATTTTTTACTTTGCACTTTTGGAAAAAAAGTGAAAAGTCGAGTTTAACTCTTCAGAGGATCTTTTTTTGCCTTATCTATTTGCCCGTACCCATACAGGAACTCTTCTCTGACCCTCTCCCTGCTATCCACTCTATCGGATTCCAGACCCCTTTGAAAATTTACTAAACATTTCCTTGAGCCAAATCTGACCGAGGGAACAAGGTTCGGACAAAATCGGAGACCCTCTTCGGAACAAAATTTTTGAATCAATATTTTTATAGGACAGTCCATTTTTAATCGGCACACTTGCATGCCCTTACATATTAAATCCGCTTTATGTGATAGTTTTGTCGGACTTTATAGAGATGTAATTTTGTGTAGAAAAAAGAACTCAGCTATCGTCGCAAGTCAGTCTCCTTCATCAAAATGGGGACTTTCGAATAATTTGCAAATCAACATGTAGCTTAAAAATAAAAAGTTTCAGAGTTATAGCTAGAAGATCGGAAGATTGAAGAGGCACTTGTTTTGTTCTTAAACAATAGGTTTAACTTCAGACATCACATCAAAAAGTCACTTTTAATTTTCCTAGTACCGCTACAGTAATTAATAATGCCTCTATTTTTAAACCAACTTTAAGTCTATTAAATAAAGATTATTGCTTGTTAAATAATATAGAAAGGAAAAATTGAAAGATATTACTACACAAGGAAAGTATTATTATATGATCGTTCTGTAGCTTAAAAATAAGCAGTTTCAGAGCCATAGCTAGAAGATCAGAAGATTGAATAAATAAATTCATTCATTATACTTAGGTCAAAAAATTGCACTCTTTCGGACTTTCACGACGTTTGCATTTGTAGGGTTGAAAGAAAAATCAGGACTGTATATATATGACAACTTTCACGGTCACGGACAATTGTCATGATCATTTTTCACGGGGATATTTTTTACGGACAAATTTTCACGGATATTTTTCACATGGACAAATTTCATCGCTATCTTATGTTTTTTGGGAAAAATCAACCCTTTTTGGGGAAGTACCCCCATGCTGAAATAGGAGTAATTTTATGCGGGGAATTGATTGCGCGCATTTCCGAAGCGTGAAAACACTTCTTTGATCCTGATTTAGGGAACAGGTAGGTGTATTGAAGCGAAAATAAACTAAAATTTAATTTTTTACGGAAAATCGGCTGTCTAGGGGATTTTCTAGGAATGAATCGTTTGCGTGCATTTTATAGGAATAAAAATTACCCTAAAACTGGTTAAGCGATTTTACCATGAAAACTTTTTTGGTAGTAACTATACTTTTTTCAAAAGTTTTCGTTTCAATAACCCAACTCAATTTTCAAACTCGACAATTTTGTTGTCATTTTATTCGTCTCGTCGAGTTATGAAACATTGCTACAATGTTCATTTTATGAAAATTTAAAAAATGATGCATAAATGGATTTTTCGGCCAAAAGTCTGTGTATTGGAACGATCCGACGGGGTCAAATTTTCGTTGTAATATATAGATTTCAAATTTTATAATCTTTTTTGCCATTCTTCTCTATGAAAATGAAGTTTCCAGATGTTGTCTTTTTGAAAAAAGTTGTTCAGAAAAATTCTCCTAGACGGCTATTATACATTTGCCCTTTCAACATTTGCCCTTCAACATTTGCCCCTTCTTAAATTTCAACGTTTGCCCTTTGTTGATGGTCGAGGGTTCGATCCCGCTAGTGTCGAAATTTTTTTGGTTGATTCAAAAAATTTTCGACCCTAGCGGGATCGAACCATCAACAAAGGGCAAACGTTGAAATTTAAGAAAGGGCAAATGTTGAAGGGCAAATGTTGAAAGGGCAAATGTATAATAGCCTCCTAGACAAGTTTGCCAAGCTTTGTTGGAGGCAAATTTTCCGTGACCATGGCTCTTTAATATACTGCTCACGCTATCTTTGTCTTAAGCGTTTTCGTGATATTAATTTACTTATGTAGTAAAAAAACTTTACTCCGTCTTTTGGTTTTTAAAAATATCGATGTTTAGTTAGCTAACTTCTACCTATACACGTAGGCTATAAGAAATACCTTTTTGTTATTTACAGGATCATAAAGTGCTCCGGATGATTGCTTTGTTCATTCTTAGAACCATAATATAGGAGTTTTCTTCAATTTAGGGAGTTTTCACCATATAAGCTTTTTTGCTCTTTGCTCAAGTTGTCTAACTTTGAAGGCCAAAATCTCCGGATAGAAAGGTTTTCGATTTTAGGAAGACGGAGTTTTTATGTTGACTTTTTTGCTTGGTACCATCATCTTCAGAATTATTCAAAAACCTTCAGACAACCTGTCCTAAAGTACAAGTTTCACTCATTCTTAGAATCATAATATTAAATTTTTATACAAAGACTCTTTTGTTCTTATTACAGGTTTTGTTCTTATATACACGTAGGCTATAAGATTTCAAAAAAGTGGATTTTTGTGATTTTTTACATGATTTTGGGCCCGAAAATTTTTTTCTAAAAATGACCCTTATAGGAGTATTTTTATGCGGAGAATCGATTGTGCGCATTCCAGAACCTTGAAAATGCTTTCCTGAACAGGAAAATCGTTTGTATATTTATGTGAATTCGCTTCAATATACACATCGATTTCCCTGAATCAGTGTCAGGGAAGCATTTTCAGGGTTTGAGAATGCGCGCAATCGATTCCCAGTATAGAAATATCTCTATAGGGATCATATTTAGAAAAAATGTTTCGGGCCCAAAATCATGTTTCTACAGCAATTTTTCACGAAAACTTGGTCAAGAAAGTGTGTTTACGCTTCGGGAGTGCGCGCAATCGATTTCTCGCATCAAATTACCCTCAATGGAATCATTTTTACAAAAAAAATTGATAAAATTTAAGGAAGTAAATAGAGCTACAATATGAATTTCTACTTATTTGATCGTCCAACATACGAGCGTTTGTATAACTGTTCCATGCTACCAGCACAAGAATGGGAAAAGCGCAAAAATCCAAATCTTATTGGTGTTTTTTATATGGTTTTGGCTGCTGTTTATCAAGTAGCATCCTTATTTCTAAGCACTTTCTCGAAAGCTTTTTTAGATCCTTTATATACCATTCCTAATCGTCATGCTGAGGAAACATTTCTTTCAACACTCTTGCTACAAACTTATGTTCTTAATGGGTGTTATTGATGTTTTTGCCGTAATTATTGGTGGGACACTTATGGGGGTTTTTCTGATTCGTGGTGATTATTATTGTACCAATCCAGACTTTTTGTTCATTGTCAGTGCTCTTACTGCAAGTAAGCAAAATCTCTACAGCAAAGGAGGATAAAGTTATTAAATTCGAAATTTTAAAAACGAGTCATGCCATTCGACTCAACTCAACGAGACGAGTAGAAAGAATGCCATAACATGGGGTAGGGTTGCCACATCGCTCCGGAACCGGAGAAATTACTCCGGTTTTTGACATTTTCTCCGGTTCTCCGGTTTTTCAAATTNCACCCGATGGCTCATTCGAACGCCCCCATCTTTTTTTCATGGAACCTATTATCAAGAGTGATTTCTTTTTTCGAAAAAATTTCCTATAATTTAGCATTCTGGACCGCTGGATGCGCAGCTGGGTTTATATTGATCATAAATCGTCTGATGGATCTTTTAAATAAAGATCTAGCAAATTTCTTCTTTGGTGGGAGTAGAACCTATATTTGGTTTTTGTTTCCAATCTTTTACGGTGGTTATTGTTTTTTATTCACAAAGCCATTCTTGATTAACGCAAGGATGGATTCATTGTTCAATAACCCGTTTGTGGGAATGAATGATATCCATGTTGATAATAATAATGTAAGCAAAATTTTTATTTGACCCTTATTCAAGCAATGTTCGCTTCAATACATCACATCGTTCCCTGATTCAGGATCAGAGAAGAAATTTTAGATTTTTGTCCTAAAATCATTTTTTCTGGTGAAATTTTATGCAAATTTTTTAAGCTTAAAAGCTGTGGAAAAATATCTATAATGAATTTTAGTACCTAAACATGTTTGTTTTCTATCACAACTTTGCCACATCTGCGATTTTTCCACTTTTACATGTCCTTCTTTGTGTGATATTGATCATCAAAACTAAGGGTGGACATGCTTCGGTCACAAGTTTACAAAAACAGGTCAGCAATGGTTTAACCCAAAACATAAAAAAGCATGCTTATTTTTAGATGATCATCCAATCAATAGTCATCTCGGCATTTTTGGTCATCGCCTCGTTGACATTCGTCTACATGCAGCTATTTCCGGTTGGGCATATTTATATGATCTTTTCGCATTTTTCATGGCAAGCTTGTCATGGTAAGGGCCAAACACAATGGAAATACCACTCCACTATCCAAGGGCGTAGCTAAGGACCGGTACACCCCATGCCTAAAAAATTGTCAATTCAAAATGAACTTTTCCGATTTTCCAAAAAATTGTTCTTTAAAAATGATTTTTATCAGAAAAGTGCCCTCCCCCCTCATTCCTGGCGGCCAACTATGTCTTTGCCCTCAGCCCCTCCATAGATGGTTGCATCCCTTTTCTATGTTACTGGGTGATGCCCCCTAAACCCCCTTTTTCAACCCTTCTCCCTACGCCACTGCCCTTACCTTACTATCCGACTACATTTAAAGGACTCAGCCATTTTTGAACAGAATTTTTTATTTCTGTTCAAACTGAAAGTTCAAGTTGGGATGATCAACTTTTGCGTTGGAAGTAAATTCCAAATCGTTACCACTTCGAGATATTTGCAAAACAAAATTGCATGAAAAATTTAAATGAGTTTGTGTATTGAAGCGAAGGGATTGACATCATTCGAATTTGATCTGTGTATTGAAACGAAAGTTACAAAAAATCTTTTAAAATTTTCACTAAAAAACATTCGTAATTTTTATATAACCCTATGAAACGAATAAAATGACACCAAAATTATCCAATTTGAAATTGGGCTATTGAAACGAAACATGAATCAGGGTTTTCGTTTCAATAACCCAAAGCAATTTCAAATTGGATAATTTGGGTGTCATTTTATTCATTTCATAGAGTTATATAAAAATGACAAATGTTTTTAAGTGAAAGTTTTAAAAGATTTTTTTATAATTTTCGTTTCGATACACAGATCAAATTCAAAGGGTGTCAATCCCTTCGCTTCAATACACAAACTCGTTTAAATTTTTCATGCAATTTTGTTTTGCAAATATCCCCGAAGGGTAACGATTTGGAATTTACTTTCAAAGCAAAAGTTGATCACCCCAACTTGAACTATCAGTTTGAACAGAATTTTTTAGCTCTGTTCAAAACTATCCGGGTCCTTTAAACGCATAATGTATGTATGTCTGCACGAACGATCTCGGGAACGCTTGATTTAAACCCAGAGCGCGATTGCAAAAGTTGTAGGGGATGATGATAGAAGACGATTGACACCAAAATCATCGAAACCGGAGAAAAAATTTTTTTCTCCGGAGAGTCCGTGCAGATTTTTTCAAAAAAAGATTAGCTATAGCAGGAATTAATAAAAAAAAGTATTAGTAATAACTAATACGTTTTTAACGAGGAACGTTGCTCGGGAGTTCCGCTTGGAGTCACGACCCTCGAGCGCGAAGCGCTCGGCTCTCGGTACTAATAAAATTTTAATTTTTTAGGAGCATCGGTGTTCACATATATTTTCATCAACAAATCGATGAGAAATGAAGCGATTTTGATGATGAAAGAATTTTTGGGCAAACAAGTTCGTATCAATCCTTTAAACCCAGTGTCCGTCCACCTAAATCCTACATGGCTAAGAGGAAGGGCTACAACTTCCAACAACCAAACCAATCAAACTGACAATACTTTGAATGTTAATATTTCATGAGCAGTGTGCACTGCACCGCTCGTACCTTCTAAATACAACTTTCTCCAATCTTTCTATATTTAGTGATTCGTATATTTACTCCTATTTTCAATTTCTATATTTAAACCCTGTACCATGGCGAGATTCCAAAAAGCTGGGCGCGCATAACATAATGGCTAGGATACTGGCCATTCAAGTTATTGGCACGGGTTCGATCCTACCAACGTCGACATGTTTATTTTAGCGATTTATAAAAAGTTGTAAAAGCAACCCCCTTAAAATTTCATGAAAATTTTTGCCTATTAGTAAACTTCGACAGAGTTCTCTTAAATAGCCCTGATTTTAGGATACAAATTTTAAAGCGCAAAAACGATGATATTGGCTAGTAAAAAAATTGGTTAACCAATCCAAAAAAATATTGAATAAAAAGCAACCATTTTATTATTAATAAAAAATTACCAAAAAATTTTTTAGCCACTATAGAGGTATATAGCTGCTTACGTATCCAATTTCTTAAAATAGTAGTGCATTTTTAAAATTTGTTATTTTCTATAAAAAAAATTACGTTTGCTAATAAAGGGTGGAGCAAATCTAACGGTTGCAAATGAGGGGGGTCCGAAAATCGAGGTTTTTGGCTAACGTAATTTGTGAATGACCCCTGCTGCGATTCTTTGATTGATTACATATTTTATTATGGCATAAAATTTTATCATAAACATTTATCTTTTCTACGATCACCTAGCCTGACTTAAATTCTGCATCCGTGCGGTACTGTTAGCTTGAATCACTCGAATACTAAAAAAACTTTAATATAACGTCGATGGTACGCAGCACACGTGTACAAACACCCCCCAAAAAATTTAGACTTGTTGCGGGCGAAAAAAAACGAATTTTTTTTTAGAAAATTTTTGGGAAAAATCTGCGGGCGAGCCGCAAAATTTTTCTCTCATTTTGCCCGCATCCCAGGAGCCTGCGGCCCACGGGCGAAATGGGTCTCATCCGCAAAACTTACGGGCGAAAAGTCATTTTGGCCTGCGGGTTGCGGGCGACCCCCCCCCCCCGAAATTCGGGGGGAGGGTTGTACACGTGTGGTACGCAGCCCGAAGGACTTGCGTGCATTTAAATAATTTGAAAAATTTTACCTTGGACTTTTACCGAGCTGTTTCCTATTCACCATCTTATTTAATAAACCTTTACAAATTTTTAAAAATTCTCTATTAAAAAATCCAATTAAAATAATGTTTAACGAGGACTTTAACACAAAAGAGACGTTAATCCACGCAGCTATTGATAAAGGTGCTGGGAAAATGTTTAAACCATTTAAATACAAATATGCATTAGGCATACTTAGAAATATGACGGAGAAAAAAGATAGAGCGATAGTAAGTCTGAAAATAAAAAATGTTAGCGAGTTTAAAATTTTCATGAAGTACCGGAAATCGAGTGCTGATGGCGTTCGCGTCAATCGGGCTTTTAAGTCGAGAAAAATCTTGAAATACGCGCGAACATAAACTAGCCGAAGCCCAGCCTCGCGCCTGAAGGGGGTAACAATCGGAGCAAGATCTCATAAAAAATTTTTTTTGAAAATTTTTGTAAAAAATACATTCTTAGGGGTAATTTTATGCGAGAAATCGATTGCGCACATTTCCGAACCGTGAAAACGCTTCCTTGACCCTGATTCAGGGAAAGGATACGTATTTACGTAAATAAATTGATTTTTGCTTCAATACACCGATTTCTTCCTTGAATCAGGGTCAAAGAAGCGTTTTCAAGGTTCGGGAATGCGCACAATCGATTTCCCGCCTAGAAAAACCTAAGAATCGACGGTTTTCTCATAAAAATCCAAAAATGTTTGATTTTCGCTTCAATACACCCACCCCATTCCCTGAATCAGGGTCAAGGAAGCGTTTTCAAGGTTTAGCAATGCGCGGAATCAATTTCTCGCATAAAATTACCCCTAAGAATGTATTTTTTACAAAAATTTTCAAAAAAAATTTTTTTCGGAGATCCGGCTCCGATTGTTACCCCCTTTTAATTTTATCTGTTTACTTTTGTTTTTGCTCTTGTTTTGAATAAAAATCTTTGCTATTGCGGATAATTATGCACCAACCTAATATATAAGAATAGGAAGTTTCTGAGCACTGAAGCGAATACTCTAATTATCAGTTTTAGAAATTTTCGACTCATAAAATTTTCAAACTCGCTAACACAAGGTTTACCGATTTTTCTGAAATTCTCGCTTAACCAAGTTGTTATTAAATCCATGTTTGCTAAAAATGCCTTTTGCACGTATATAGGCAATAATATTGAAAATAAAACCAAATATATAAGACAATGATATTAATAAATAAGCAAATTTTCTAAAATAAACGATTTTAATGACTGTACAAAACGGTGCCGCGAGCGAACAAGCCTACAGACACTGTGCATAGTCAAGAAACTGGAAGGCAACTTAATCGTGACATGTCTTGGTCTAGTGGTCTAAGGCGTTTGGCAAACGTCTAAACAGCAGCACTATTTCAGGTACGATTCCTTCCGTGCACAATAGGATCTCCAACAGCGGCCAACCTTTTTCCGCACAGTTACACCCAATCCTGAGAGTCACCCGATTCAGAGTTGGTTGGGTACCCAAGGTCTTGCAAGTGCAATGCATGTGATTTGCACGCACATAAACTATATCATAGCTCTAACCAAGACTTACACATAACCATCGCCATATGCCGCTCTAAAGGAACAAGAAGAGGGTACCATATCATTTTTTGCTATTACCATACCTTGAATTAAAGCCAAAATTAATGAAATCAACACGATCACTAATGATACTAATATAATCCAGATATAGTTTCTAGAATTTTGTTTAAATATTTAAAGTATAATCATTACAGTCTTGATTTCATATATTGAATAGGCCATATCACCGCTACAAAACGTTCAATCCCAAGAATTAACGTGATTATAGCAGGCCACTGTCCTCCGACAAGCCATAAGGTATTATGAATAGCGGAAGCGCAAATATATTGATAAGTAGTCGTCAAATTTCCATTGTTTTGTGTTGATATAGCTACTGAGATGCGATAAGTGCCTATATTTATATATGTTACCGTCATATCTGAAAGTCCAGCATATCTGAAAATTTCAGAAATTATAGACTCAGATAGGCCTAAGCCTAGACTTAATTTTGAATCAAAGTGGTTATCTGGGAAATTAAATTTAAAAAATTAGGCCTAAGCTTAGGCCTAAACCTAGGCTTAGGCCTATCTGAGTCATAATTTCTGAAATTTTCAGATATACGGACTTTCATATGTGACGGTAACATATACAGAGTGACCAGAAATCAAGGGGCATTCTTTTTATTAGGTCTGAGACGAATCTGGCGAGCCAGGGGTTTCATGTTCCGTCAAAATGCACGCAATCGATTTCTCGAACCCCAAAAACTCCCAGAAGAAACCATATCCGTAACGGACGACAGGTTTTCGACGACAGGCTACGGATATCGGTCAGTCAGACAGACAGACAAACAAATTTTGCTCTTTAATATTGGATCGTTTAATAAACTTCCGATCTTTGCTAGTTGTTTTAAATTGTTTAGGAGATGACTCCTATAGAGATTTTTCGATGCGTGGAATTCAAAAATCGCATTTTCAATTTTTCCCTGAATCAGGGAAACCTGGGTATTGAAACGAAAATAGTCAAATTGAAGGAGGGATTTTTGAAGAAAAATTTCATCGTCAATCAATTCAGCGCATCGAAAAACGGTAGTATCCTGAAAATCTCGAAGAAACCCCCTTATCCTATCTCGAGAGATTTCAATTCAACTTTCTTTAAAAAATCTGCATTTTGTCCCTAAAAGCCGGACTTTTAAGAACTGTGAATTGAAATTTCTTGAGATAGAATAAGGGGTTCTTCGAGATGTTTGGGTACTACCGTTTTTCGATGCGCTGCGATCGATTGTCGATGGAATTTTTCTTGAAAAATTCCTCCTTCAACTTGATCATTTTCGTTTCAGTAATCAGGTTTCCCTGATTCAGGGAAAACTAACTAGAGACTGGCGGGCAATTAGTGAAAATACGGTGGTATTTATGAACCAACTTAATATTAAAAATCTATAACATACCTGTCAAAACAAAAGCTATACCATTAATAAAATCCGCGAAAGCTAAGGCAACAAGTAAAATAAATTGCACGAAAAATTTTTTATTTGTTAAATAAACTGTTATAACAAATACATTATTTAAAATTGCGACAATTCCAATAACGATGTAAGCATAAAACACGTCTTGTGTCGACAGAGACATTTCCATAGAAGAGTTGAATTTGTGATTGATGTATGGATGGTTTAACGTATGATATCGAAGAAAGAGTTTGTGCACTTTTCCAATAGAATTTACTTTAAGGTTGTAGTGTTTTATGTAAAAATTTTCCCACGAGCGGCACAAGACCCAAGTGAAATGTGGAATATACACGATGCCGATCTCCTGCGGGGTGTGGAAATAATATTAACCTTTATTACATATAATAGACTAACACTAGCATTTTTTAGTAAACGCTTGTTTTTAAGCTGAAAATGCTCAGAAAATTACTTTCAAGGTTGTAGTGTTTTATGTAAAAATTTTCGAGATGAACCGCAGGTCCGCCTCTGAAATTTTGCATAGTGATTGGTATTAAGTAATTTTCTGTATTAATTTTCTGTATACAGTGAACACTCGTTAATCGGGCCACTCTTTAAAGGGGGGAGGTAAGCACTTTCAGTAGCACTTCCGAAAAAAAATTTTTTTGAATTTTTGCAAAAATGACTTTTCTATGGGTAATTTTATGCGATTGCGCGCATCCTCGAAGCTTGAAAATGCTTTTTTGACCCTGATTCAGGGAAAAATTGGG
>OZJO01012049.1:0-21345 GCA_900406225.1 Acrobeloides nanus | reverse complement strand
CAACATTTGCGCACGTACATTTGCGCATTCACTTTTGTGAGTGCAACATTTGTTCATGCGCAAATGTACATGCGCAAGTGCACATGCGCAAATGTAGGTGCGCAATGTTTCATGCGCAAATGTACATGCGCAAGTGTCGCCAACCCCACATTACATGTTTTATATAAAAAGATCTCCTGCGTGTACGGTCTGATACAAAAATGCATCTTGTAGGCCACATCTTAAAACTGTAATTCGCTTTATGTTTGTACTTATTCGATTTTGCTAAGATGCACTCACGTGTTTTCTGGAGGACATTTACTCGTTTTTCATCTACCTGAGTGAATCACCTTTTTTAGATTTACCCAGAATTAACACTGGTAATAAAATGCGGGAGAGGTAGATGCCATCCGCGACTCGTGTGTTTTCTTTTGAAGCATTTTTTATATTGTAATTTTAAATTTTGTAAATTGTCTATTTTAGTTAAATTCTATTTAAAGATCATTCGGATAGCTGGTATATTTTTAACCTCATTAGACAAATTTGTTGTCATTTTGCTATACTTCTATATTAACAATATTTATATAAATTACAAAGCACTTACTCTTATATGTAAATTGTGAATACAATAGTAACTAATAGCCTAATATAATGAGCGAACTTGATCAGCTTAGACAAGAAGCGGAACAACTCAAAAGCCAAATAAGGGTATATTTTATATATTATAAAAAGGGGACCTATCGCCTCATAGTGACAGAGTTAAATGTAAATCCTTCTGCCTTTGCTTTTTAACCGGTCAAAATGACAATCCTAGTTTTAACACAGGAAAGGTGGACAGCGATTTGCGTAGCGCTTATTATTTTGAGTTATGCTATTGCGAATGCGAGCGAGAAGAAATGTTTTTGAGGCCCTTGTCCATAGTCGAAAATGTAAGACAAAATGAGCATGTGGGGTGAGAAGAGAAAAATGACATCAAAATCATGAGGATACTCTTCAAGGAAAAATTTTTATCCTCAAATATTATTTTATACAATTCTATCCTTTACTGACCGCACTTCGGAAGCAAAGGCATATCCATATTGACAATTCGGATATGAAAGCACCTTAGGCACCCGGACCCAAATTTCATTTAAAAATTTTAGGAAGCGCGAAAAGCAGCAAATGACACAACATTGGCATCGGTGGCTTCCAACTTAGAACCAATTGGTAGAATTCAAATGAGAACGCGACGCACATTGCGAGGGCATTTAGCTAAAATTTATGCCATGCATTGGGCTAGTGATTCTAGAAACCTTGTATCTGCTTCTCAGGACGGCAAGTTAATTGTATGGGATTCCTATACAACAAATAAGGTAAGCATTAAAAATTTTAGTCCAATTTCTAAACTAACTAAATCAAAAATAACCATGTTCAAAAATTTATTTTTATAAATTTCGCATTAAAACCATGCTGTTTGCAAAGTTTAATTTTTAATTAAAACAACTTTTATAAGCTTTTACTATATCATATTTTCAGGTACATGCAATCCCTCTACGATCTTCTTGGGTGATGACTTGTGCCTACGCGCCATCTGGCTCCTTTGTTGCTTGTGGTGGTCTTGATAATATTTGCAGTATATATTCTTTAAAAACTAGGGAAGGCAACGTTCGAGTTTCAAGAGAACTTCCAGGACATACAGGATATCTTTCTTGCTGTCGCTTTCTAGATGATAATCAAATTGTAACATCTAGTGGAGATATGACATGGTAACATTTTGAAATTGATATAGTACTTAACAATAGCACGGCGGTAACGGACTTTAGAGAGATCAATGATTGCCGATTACGATTCTGAGAAAAGTTTTTGAAAAAAAGTGTTTCGCGGGATGCTTTGGGCCTCATTTTTAATCGTTTTTTTTATCAAAATTCTTCAATAGATTCGGAAAATTAATCGGTTCGGTAAGGGCCAATCATTTCTGTTCGACCGGTTTCGAAACGTTTTTTAAAAATTACGGTCCAACGATTCGGATGTCGGTTCGCCCAACTCATTAGTTTTTACCTTTAAGATCTTTTATTCACCCTGTTCACTATTATTCATTTTTATTTTTTCATTTTATTCTAGAATCCTTGGTGAAAATTTGTTCTAATAATTGCTATTTTAGTGCTTTATGGGACATTGAAACTGGTCAACAGGTTACAGCTTTTACTGGACATACTGGAGATGTCATGTCGTTATCATTATCACCTGACATGAGAACATTCATATCAGGCGCATGTGATGCATCAGCAAAGCTTTGGGATATCCGAGATGGAATGTGTAAACAAACCTTCCCTGGACATGAATCTGACATCAACGCTGTCGCTGTAAATTTTTGACATTAAACAAATTTAGATGAACCAATGAATTGTTTTTTAAACAAATTTTTAGTAGCCACCGAAAAATTTTAAAAAATAAGTTCAAAATATCAGATTATACTAAAAGTTCATATCCCAGGCTCTTGCTCAAATTTTTGTTGATAAATTCGTTTTTGGTGTGATCTTTTCAAGTTAATGTAATGGATGATTTTGGACAAGATAATGCTATTAACATTTTGATTTAAACAAGTTTTCGTATCAGCATCCAAATTTTCAGCAAAAAATTATAGCGCGGAGCATTGCGGCAAAAATGTTGACAAGAAAATTTTTTTTTGTTTATCCATCCGACAAAAAATAAAAACCGATTGAATTTGATAAATCGTGTCAATATACAGATCATATTGATGATCAATCACTTCGCGCCAATCCCTTCGCTTCAATACACGATCATGTTTAAATTTTTGATGCAATTTTGTTTCTCATTTATCTCTTCGGGATTAACGAATTAGAATTTACTTCTAAAGCAAAAGGTGATTGCTCCAATTTAAACTTTCTTATGAAAAATTTTGTTCAAAACGGGACTGGTTCTTTAAAGATCCCTTAAAAATAAGCACTAAGTAAGAAAAAATTCTTTTAAAAAAAATCAAAAATAGCAACCCTGAAAACAAGATATCTTTAGCAATAGCACGTTTTACATGAATAAATAATAATAAACAAATTTAGTTCTTTCCATCTGGATATGCATTTGCTACTGGATCGGATGACGCAACTTGCCGTTTATTCGATATACGTGCAGATCAAGAACTTGCAATGTATTCACATGATAATATTATTTGTGGTATGTAATTTAAACGATTTAGTGCAAAAATTTACATGTAGGGCCATGACATACAAGGTGTTCAAAAAGTTTCCGGACGATTTTTTAATCTTATTTTTTGTGATTTTCCATGAGTTTTATCATTTTGATGCAAAGTTTTCGGGGGATAATTTTATGTGAGAATCGATTGCGCACATTTTCGAAGTATGAAAAAATTTACTTGACTGATTCAGGCGATTTTCGCTTCAATACACCTGTTTTTCTTATTCAGGGTCAAGGGAGCTATTTTGGCTTCTTTTCTAAAAATCGCATGAATCAGGATCAGGAAAGTGTTTTCATGCTTCGAAAATACGCGCAATCAATTCTTCTCATAAAATTACCCCTAAAGATGATATTACAGGATGTCCCAAAAAGTTGAATGTTTTCATGAATTTTGGATCCTAAATTTTTTTTCTAAAAATGACCCGTATAAGGGTAATTTGATGCGGGAAATTGATTGAGCGCACTTTCGAAGCGTGAAAACGCTTCCTTGACCCTGATTCAGGATAGCATATTGATGCAAAAATGAAACAAATTTAAATTTTGATCGGATATCCAACTACCTAGAGTTTTTATATGCGAGAAATCGGTTGCGTATGTTTTCGAAACGTGAAAACGCTTCCCTGGTCCTAAAAAGTGGTAAATTATGATTTTTGATAAACTTAAAAAACATATAGCTTCACTAATCCTGTTGCAATTGAATACACCAAGCCCTTTCATAAATCAGGAGGAAGGAAGCATTTTTACGTTTCGAAAACACACGCAATTGATTTCTCGCATAGAAAAACGCTAGGTAGTCGGATATCCGGTCAAAATTCAAATTTTTTTCATTTTTGCTTCAACACGCTATCCTGAATCAGAATTAATGAAGCATTTTAACGCTTCGGGAGTGCGAAATTGATTCCCACATCAAATTACCCCTATAGGGGTCATTTTTAGACAAATTTTGGTTCAAAATTCATGAAAAAATCACGAAAATTCAACTTTTTTGGGACACTCTGTAAAATCATCTTCAGGGATAATTTTATGTGAGAAATTAAATGCGCGTATTTTCGGAGCATGAAAACACTTTTCAGATCCTGCGATTTTTAGAAAAAAACCAAAACCTCCTTTGACCCTGATAAGAAAAACAGGTGTATTGAAGAGACAATCGCCTGAATCAGGGTCAGGTAAATTTTTTCATCTTCGAAAATGTGCGCATTCGATTTCTCACATAAAATTATCCATAAAATTAAAGCTTTGCGTCGAAACGATAAAACTAATATAAAATTATAAAAAATTGAAAAATCGGGAACTTTTTGACCACTCTGTACAGTGCGACCAAAAATAACCTTTACTTGAGTAAAATTGGTATATCTCGATAAGGATAATGAATTTTTTTTATGCGTTTTTTAAAGAGATCATTTCTTGAATAGTTAAAAATGAAGGGAAGGGAACAAAATTTAAAAGCCTNGGATAATGAATTTTTTTATGCGTTTTTTAAAGAGATCATTTCTTGAATAGTTAAAAATGAAGGGAAGGGAACAAAATTTAAAAGCCTCAGGTTTATCTCGGGTTTATTAAAAGTTCAGAAACCCCACATAGGGATTTTTAGTTATAGCACTTTCTTTTCAAGTAGTTGCATGTGCCAAGCTCTTAATTTGGGAATTTACATTTTTCTCATCTATGTTTTTTAAGAAATGCTATTCCTTAATTACAATATAAGCAAAACTTTAATTACAAGAAAAACATTTTAGGTATTACAAGTGTCGCATTTTCCAAATCAGGAAGACTATTATTCGCTGGTTATGATGATTTTAATTGTAATGTATGGGATTCTATGCGACAAGAAAGAGCAGGTAAATTTTTTAAGCAGGTGGTAAGAGTAGCCCTTTTGCACGGCTAATTTCGATTTTCGCTTCAATACACGACCCCTTCCATGAATCAAGGGTCAAGGAAAGAATTTTCCAGGGTCAAGAAAGAATTTTCAGGGTTCGGGAATGCGCGCAATCGATTCCTCGAATAGAAAACCCCCAGGATTGACATTTTTGACCCTCTAGCCCTCTTTTGCGATTTACGAACAAAAACAGGTTAAAAAACATTTAGAAAATAATAAAAACATTTGAAAGAAATGTTCTTATAAAAAATTTGCGTGAAAAAACGATTTTCTCTCCTGGGCATTGTATACATTTCAATAGAAATTTGTAAAAATTAATTTTAGGAGTATTGGCTGGGCATGATAATAGAGTCTCATGCTTAGGAGTAACTGAAGATGGTATGGCTGTGTGTACTGGTTCTTGGGATAGCTTTTTGAAAATATGGAATTAAAATAATTTAATTGTTATCGATCTTTTTGATATTTTTGTACATTAACACTTAGAGGACCAATCAAGTTCTTTGACTCTTTTATTCAGCTATGCTGATTAAGAATAAGTTAAACTAAACAATTTTACTTCGAAAAAATTCTAGTTAGTGACCTATGAACTATGGGACAAAATCATATTTTACTCTTTTAGGTTTTCCGATATATGGGAATTTTATTGTTGACATACAAAAAACAAAATTTCAATATTCCAAAGTTCACAGGCTAATGGCCTGTGAAAATTTTGTTAGCTTTAACATATTTCTAATAAGATTATCCGGAAAAAATAAAAGAGTTAAATGTCTTCATTGGTTCTCTAAGTGTTAAAAAGTTTCAAAATGAAACAATCAAGAATCGTAATCATTTTTTTAAAATTTTTAAGTTATCGTAATTTTATCCACCCTTCCTAACACAAACATTTCCTCAACATTATTACTATTGTCAAATTTGCTCTGTCATATAAGATTGAATTTATCTGCATACGGACTACTTTTGCCACTTATTTTTGCAACACAAAAATTTCCAGATACAGCAAGCAAAAATCCGATGAAATTTTTGAATTTTGACTTAAGGAGTGCCTAAGGGGAGGGATAAAAAAACCACAAATTCAAAAATCCCAAAACGATCCCGGGTGAGAAAAATTAGCCTAAATGGAGTCGTTTTTTGGATTTTTGAATTTGTCTAAGGAAAATTTAAAAAATCAAGTGAAAACTCATCAAAATGAAAAAGTTGCACCAATTTATGATCAGCGGTATAAATTAACTTGAATTCGTGACATAAAAATAAGTATTAATATCATCATCCATTTTATGCGAATTTTGAATTGATTCATTGGCGGTTGTCCTACTGCCAAATAAATCATTTTATTTTAAATTCAATCTAATGATCATAATATAGCGGTTTTGCTTTAAAAGAAAACGAAAGAACAAATTTATTTTTAAATTTATATTTATTCATTTTATTTTATTTAATATTAAGTGGCAAATTTGGGAGCTTGTGATTGTTGTATTCTTATTTCAGTCATGTTATTCTTATATAATATTTGTTGCGCACAATATATTTTTTACGATCGATATTTTATAAACTGGGAAAGAGCGCTTATTGTGCTCTTGTTAAATCTTAGTACCAGAAGGCGAAGCGCTCGGAAGAGTCTGACTCCGAGTGGCGACTTCAAGCGGCACACCGTAAAAATGATTATTTTTCAAAAAATGTTAAAATCATTACAATTTGGCGACTATTAGGAAAAATTTTTCATTTTTTCGATTTCGGGAGGAGGCTGGTCCCAGGTCCCCAACGCAACTACGACCCTGATCCTCTTTTCTCATTGTCCCCTACAACTTTAGTTTTGGGTGTACAGGATTCTAACCCTTTCGAGATCGCCATCACACAGACAAACTTTATAAAAATTCAAATAGCGTTAGATTCATCGCTTCAATACACAAAACACGTTTATATTTTTCAAGAAATTTTGTTTCTCATTTACATCATCTCGGGGATAACGAATTGGACTTTACTTCCAAAGTAAAAAATGATCGCTCCAATCTGTATTTTCTGGAAATGCATAAACTAACTAGTCCTTTATGGTTATCTCTTGATTTATACTTTCACTTCCCACTCTCCGTCATACAGTTTGTTCAAGATTTAATTTATCGTTATCAGTGGGGAATCATGTTGTAATCTTGGCCCCCTTCCTTCCACGCAGCGTGGGGTGAAAAATTATGAAAAAATATGAGGGGAGTAAAGGGATCTCAGACGCTCGCGCAGCGGCGGTCTGAAGGGTTCAAAAACATGCATTTTTTCTCTAAACAACTTGAATTATTTATCCTTGCGCGGGGGGGGGGGGTAAATCGTGATTTTTTTTACCTGTGCAGGGGTACAGACCTCCCGCAAAGGATGAAATTTCTTACACCCTGGTTCTACACTGATCGTTATGGTGATCGCTGTTCAGACAAAATATCTTAAAGCTGCTTTAATATAGTAAGATATTTTCTAGCCTATTCGACTTCTCCCTGCCATTAAAAAATTATTATATTTTTTAAAATTGTTTTGTCTATTATACATTTTCAACTATTTTTATACAATCAGTTCAATTTTTTTAAATAAATTTTTCTCGCTATTTAGTTTTATTTTAATTAATTATTTTAATAAAATGTTCCTTTTTTAAAAATTGACACAAAAATTACCAAAAAATAATTAATGGCTAGCGGTATCTTAACTTTTCGAACCTTTCAAATAATGGAGGGCGTAGTAAAAAAAAAGTTCCAAAATTCTTTGAAACGAGCTGTTGTGGTGTTGAAGAATCCAAATGTACCACCAGTATAACAGAGTATTGATCATGGAATTATGTTTCTCTGATTATGAGCTATAACTCACATACTATACTTATCATGTAAACATAAAATGGTTATCTTACAAGGAATAGATCCTAGGTATTACAAAAATTTTGTCGCCGGTTTCCAAAATTTTTGTTGGAAATTAATGAGGGCTAAGAACTAATGAAACAAAGCATTCCACAAAATAAGAGCCTTTTTACTTTCCGAGATAAAGTTTACACGCTTCCTTATAGACAAAATTTGTCATGTTTAATCAACAGCACCGATAGTGCAGTGGATACACTGTGGACTCAAAAGCTTTTTAGTTGTGTCCGAAACCCACTGACGTATAAATTTTTCTGCCTTTTTTAATTTTCTTCCAATACTTTTTAAAATTGTTTTTTATGCTTTGGTTGAAAACTCTCATAACCGGGTCAAAAATGCGATCTTTGTCAAAAACCCGGTAAAAAAATTTGAGTTTTTGCAGAGATTTGCGATTAACTTTTTATTACGGCGAAAACTTTCTACAAATGTCTATATAAAAGTTGTAGGGCAGATTCTCAGCTTTACAATGAGTTATCACTAAGATCAGAGTTCAATTACTACGCAGAGTTATGCTCGTTACAAGATATCGTTATTTTTTGATGTGTCACTTACAAAGATGGGACTCTATACCCCTCTAAAACAACTTTTTTCTGAAAATTTTTTTCACACTGTATTCAGTGTACAAAAATCTCGCAGGGTCCTCCTCATTTGTGAGAATGTTTTAGTGTTAATTTTCATACAAATGACCCTATAGAGAATTTTTATGCGAGAAATCGATTGTGATCATTTCTAAGCCCTGAAAATGCTTCTCTGACCATGAATTAGCCTATTTTCGCATTGAGTTTTTGCATTTTTGCAGAAATTGGCTAATTTAGAGACAAGAAAGACTTTTTAAGATTTAGCAATGCATACAATCGATTTCTCGCATAGAAAAATCCCATATAGGGCTATTTTAGTGAAAATTAAAGAACTTGAAATGTTTTGAAAAAATCAGAAAAATCGGTTTTTTGCGCCAACTTGTAAAAAGGCTCGAATTTTGGGGAATACTTTTTTTCATTAGTTCTCAACCTCACTAACTTCCAAAAAAATTGGAAATCGGCGACAAAATTTTTGTAACACCTAGAATTTATTCCTTGTAAGGCATAGATTTTAACTATGACGCAATTTAAATCGGAAAAAATGATAAAACAAAGCGGTTTATGCAATTTTTATATTCAAATCGCTTCAAAGCTGAGCAATGAAAAGCCACACCGGTTGTTTTGTACTTTAATTTTTTCATAGAATTGAAAAATATTACAGTCAAACCTCGATATAACGGCACCCCATCCAATTCGATATAACAGCACCCCCTGTAATTTCACACTAATTTGATCGCGCTCCAAATTGAATTTATTTAGTGAGATTAACACATGGAAAAGTTTTTCAAAGACATTTCGAGTCAAAATTCGATCCCTAAAAATTCGAAACCATGTTCGAAGCTCAATACCATCGATTTTACGTGTATTTTTTGAATTTTCTAACCCCTCTAAAACACCCAAGATAATTTTTTTCGACCAAAGTTTCTTTCTGGCAAATGTAATTCAATATGGAGAACATTTCTAGCGTGGTTTCGAAAAAAACTGAGACTTCGATTTTTTAGCCATTTTTAAACGTAGTAATAGAAATTAGAGACTGAAAAAAAATTTTCTCGGATTTTTTCGAAACCACGCTAGAAATGTTCTCCATATTGAAATACATCTGCAGGAAAGAAATTTGGGCCGAAAAAATTATCTTGGGCGTTTTAGAGAGGAAAATCGATGGTATTGAGCTTCGGACATGGTATTGGATTTTTTAGGGATCGAATTTTGACTCGAAATGACTTTTACAAATTTTCCTATGCAAAAATTGTTGATTTTTTTTAGTAAATCTCGAGTAACAATGACTTATTTGACGCTTTTTTACTGCGATTATAACGAATTAATCAAAAAAACCTCGATATAACGGCACCCCCGTAGGGGTCATCCAGATATTACGTAATCATGTTGGGGGGGGGGGGGTTCGGCCCTCCTCATAAAAATTGATTACGTTAGTGCATTTTTGATGATTACGCTGGGGAGGGGGGTAAACCACCAAAAAGTTGATTACGTAATATCTGGATGACCCCTAGGGGTGCCGTTATATCGAGGTTTGACTGTATGTCAATTGCTTCATAGAGCTGAGAAATTGTATATACGGTATTTAAACCAAAATGTTATTTTTTCTTTCCTCATGTACTGTTTCAACAGGGCCATATCCAGGACTTTCAAAATCTGCAATTTTGAAGATTTTAAAAATGAAACATACGTATTCGGATAGCCCATATATGAGTTTAAAGACGATTTTTAGTTGAAAAAATTGTTTGACCTCGCCCCTTGATTTTGAAAATCCTGGATACGACCCTGGTTTCAATGGTATTTAGTATATTGTGATCTCGTATAAAAAAATTAAGAAAGTAGTAAATTTATCTAGAAAATTTAAGGCGTGATGATACTGTAACGAAAAATTTAAGTTATAGTTAATCTATTTACAAAAAATTTAATTTTTTTCATACAAGAAATTAACTTTTTTAATAATTTTAATATGTACCGTATTTGCTTTAATAGAACCCCATAGGGTTCTATTTTTCGATTGGTGTCTTGGCTGGGGTTCTAATAGAGAGTAGGGTGTATTTTCGATCCTAAGTTTCGAAAAATCACTTAAAATTGTTGAAATCCTAAAGATTCCCCATTATGATTTTTGACGAAAAATGAAAAATGTCTCAAATTTTCCAATTTTTATATAAAAACCAAACGGTACGCAGTTCCGAGGGGCTGCGTGAAATTATAGAATTTTATATATGGGAGAGGGGGTACAAAAACTTTTAATTCTGGTGCCCTTATATTTAAGATTAATCTGAAATTATCTAATTCTTATTCTCCCACTTCGTCTCTTTTCTCTTTGCATTCTTTTTCATGACTAAAAAGCATGAAGACTTAGATGCCATTGCTTTCATTATTCTTTGCGTTATTCACTGCTTTCGGCCGCATCTCATCCATAATTGAAGCGGTTTTACGCCAATCGTATACGCTCGCTCGTTTCGAATAATATCGATTCTGGATAAATGGAAAGCAAAGCATTTTGCGTCCTAAAAGAGAGAATGCATGTAGGCATTACTTGCTATAGCGGGTGTACGCAAAATCATCCTTCCAAGCAATATTTTATATTTTATATAAAGTAAAACTATTTAAGTTTTTTATTGATTGCATAGTATGAACATTTTGAAGTTGTAAGATGCATACACTATAAGTATAAAGTTAGTTTATAAAGTGTATGAATTGTCGTTACTCCCTTGTTTTTATATAAAGAGTATTAATGCCTTGCAAAAACAAGATAAAGATCCATAAATAAAGATATTATGCCCATTTTTTAAAGTATAGTAAAGGTACCAAAACTAGCCGGAATCCATGCCTGTTGGCGCGGATTCGAACCTACGGTTCTACAATCCAAATTTCCAAATTTCACTTTCCATCCTCACATACACAAAAAACATTCAAAAAACATACAGATATCACCAACAAAACACACATAAAACATAAATGCTCTTCACCCTCTCTCTCTCCTTTCCCCGCGCCATCCTTCCTCTTTTCCTCCCCTACTCCATCCCTTCTTCCTCCCTCCTCCAACCCCATCCCTCCCCTCACCCTCAACCTTTTCCTCCCTCTTCCTAATTGTTTATTGAATCTAGCACTAAGTTTCTATATAAAAGTATTCGGGCGGATCTTTCTCATGAATGGTCAACCATTTTTCAAATCAATTTCTACGAGGAGTTATGACCATTACAAGAAAAAGTATCGATGTTTTAAAAAAATCGCGTTTTTCTTAAACTTTAAAAAATTTTATTTTGGCTCCATTGTGTTTAACAAGATCGAATTCAATAAAATGAAAAGAAATCATAAACATCTCTTAATTTTAGGCAAAATTTCTTCATACTTCAAAAATACGCGCAATCGATTCTTTGCATAAATTATTCCCGGGAAAAGGATTTTTGCAGATAATGTTTGTTATATATTAAAAACGATGGTTCCATTTCGAATTGCGTGATGTTTTATCAGGGCCACATTGTTTTTTTGTTTTCTACACATCTACCCCCTATCTAATCTGGCTTCAGTACAAATGGTATAATTACAACTGACATAAAGGTGCGACTGGCATAAAAATCAACCGGCATAAAGGTACGTTGTAATTTATGCCAGTTGTAGATTATGTCAGTTGTATCTTTATTCCAAATGTACCCATGTGACCATTTTCCCTTTTTCTAAGGGTATTTTTTAACACTCTTGCTTTTTATTTGTTTGATAAGGACAGTTTATTATAATTTTGCCATAAAAGCCTTTTATATAATACGGCTTAAGGATAATGTTGTCTTAAAATCATTTTTGATGTTGATAATGGGCTTCCAACTTGTTATTTTTTGAAAAATTTTTTTCAAAACTACCCTTTTTTGAAATTGTTTTTCTTTTGAATGCTCTTTTTTGAACTCTGACCTTTTTTCGAAAATTTGAGTTAGTCACCCAGAGCTATACCTTTATGCCAGTTGTAAATTATGCCAGATATACCTTTATGCCAGTTGTTACAGACGCCCTAATAATTATTTTTTAAAAAAGACGCAATTTAATTCACTTTGTTGTTTTTTGATTTTATACATAATTACGGAAGAATATAGAAATGTATTTTTAATATCTATGTTTTTAGATTATGGCTAATTCCGTCGCACAAAATGCCTCAACTGATCAAAATTTTGATTATATGTTCAAACTGCTTATAATAGGAAACTCATCTGTCGGCAAAACTTCATTTTTATTTCGATATTGTGATGATTCATTCACTTCGGCATTTGTTTCAACTGTGGGTATAGACTTCAAAGTGAAAACCGTATTTAGAGGAGATAAAAGAGTTAAGCTCCAAATCTGGGTATGCCTTTTATAATAATCCTACTATATTAAACGTTTAATGTGTGTTTGTCTGTCTGTCTGCACGGATGATCTCGGGAACGTCAGATTTAAACCCGGAGTGCCATTGCAAAAGTTGTAGGGGAAGATGAGAAAAGATGGTTGACACCAAAAATCATCGAAATATGAGATAAAATTTTTCACTTTTTACCCTTGGGGTCCAAGGCAAAAAGTAGATTTTTCAAAAAGTATTCCAAATTGGCTGATTTTTTGTACTTGGATGTTTTTGGGTATGGGGACTTTTACGTATGCTTAAAATATCAAAATCGGACAAAAAATTTTTACATGAGTATATATGGTCTGTTTCAAAAAGAGATATTATAGAAAACTTCCTGACCCCAGTTTCGAGCGATTTTGTTCGATCTGGCAAGTTAAGCAACATTGGGCCCGCTAGTTCAATTCCCGAGAGTGATTTTTGAGAATTAAAAAAATTTTATCAGACCCCCAAATTCGTGATCTCGTATAGAAAAATTATTTTAGGATACTGCCGGTCAAGAAAGATATCGAACAATAACGACCGCGTATTATAGAGGAGCAATGGGCTTTATTTTAATGTATGATATTACAAATGAAGAATCTTTTAATAGCGTACAAGATTGGTAAGTCTAAACAATATATTTAAATAATTTCCGTAGATTCTAGACCGCTGTTCTCCTCTCTCCCTTCTTACTTCCGGGGCGTCCGGCCTTGCGTTCCAATTGATTGCCGCTTTCCGAATTTATTGACGCTTGGCCTCGCGTCCCAAGTGATTGCCTGAGGCGCTCGCCCTTCGGTCTATCGTTCCGAGCGATTTCCTGTGCGCATGGCCTTCGGTCTCATGTCCCGAGTGATTGCCTGCGGGGCTTGGCCTTTTATCTAAAGTCAAAAGAAAAAAGGCCGCGTTCCGATTGGTTCCCTGTAACATTTTTGGCAAAAAATTGCATTTTTGGACAAAAATAGTCATTTTTGACGATTTTTGGTGAAAAATAGACATTTTTTTCAAAAATTTTCAAAATCGGAAAAACATAAGGGGATCCTTAGGAAAATTTTCAATTTTTTTATGAACAGGGGACGGTCGCCCCCTTTGGCTACGCCACTAAGAGGTTTTTCCATAGAGAACTCGAAATCCGATATTTATAGATTTTGACTGCTGTAAATGATTAAATCGACTGGAGGACAAAACCTGATGAATTTTCGTAAAATGACCATAACTTTTTTCTTGACATTAAAAAGCGTCATCAATGGGTCATTTCAAATGTTGGATAACTTTGTAGAACATGATTTTCCCTAAAAAAAAATCATTATGGGGGTCAAAAATTCGATTTATGACAAATGTTGACTTCAAACCCTTATAACTTTTTTATTTTTCAATCATTTTTCGAGATCTTGGATTCAAAAGTTGCGTAAGAGAGCATAGAAAAATTCTGATAGACGATTTTTTGTTTTAAACTCAAAAAAGTTGTTATTTGATAAAATCATATGTTTTTGTCTTTTTAAGCAAAATTTTTCAACTTTTATTCGATCATGAAAAAATCGTCTACCAGAATTTTTCTATACGCAACTTTTGAAACCAACATCTCGAAAAATGATCGAAAAATAGAAAAGTTATGAGGGTTTTAAGTCAAAATTTGTCAAAAATCGAATTTTTGACCCTCCCCCCTCCATAATGATTTTTTAGAGAAAGTCATGTTTTACAAAGTTGATCAACATGAAATTTTGCGTTGAAATGGCCCATCGATGATGTTTTTTGATGTCAAGAAAAAAGTTATGGCCATTTTACGAAATTTTCACAGGTTTCAATATCCGGTCAATTCGATCCTTTTCAGCGATCAAAATCGAAAAATATTTTCAGATTCAAGTTTTCCATGTCGAAAAATCCTTGAGTATAAAAAATCTGCCGATTTGGAGAACTTTTTAAAAATTCGATTTTTTTCCTTGGTCTCGGAAAAAATGAAATTTTTTCAAACAAAATCGAAATTTTTTTCAAAAACATGTAGGACAGTATTTAAACAGTTTTTATAGTGCATAAAAGTAATATATAAGCATAGATAATCATGTTTTTTGATAATTTTCCACTGACCCCATTTTTGGACATGTTTTGTTTCTCCGTGGCTATTTTGCTTAGAAATATCTTGTCAATATAAAAATAACAATCGAAAAGAAATACATTTTTGAATTCTTTGGGTCTAAAAAGCGTCAAAAATGATTTTCTTCAAAATCATTTTGTCTCAAAATGATTTTCTTTATTTTTATTCGATTACAAAAAATTTGTAAGCAAAATAGAACTTATCCAGCACTTTGTTGGATAATAAATTGTTGGTTCCTTTAGGGGCTTCATCTTTCTATATACGGGGTTATATATAGCGTTGTCAGATGTTTTGTTATAAAGGTTGCAAAAATTTTTTGGTGACGTTGCAAATAATTAGAATGGAAAATAATTAAAATTATGAAAATTTATCTATATATAGGGTGAAGCAAAAAAAGTCATTTTTTGAGATTTTATGTTTGCAAATAATTTGCATTTTCTCGCATAAAATATACTTCAAAATACGATGAAAATTTTATTGAAATCTAAGATAAGATAAAAAAATCAGTGCTGCAAATTTAAAAAAAAGCTATTTAAAGCTAAAAATCTCAGAAAATTATGATTTTTGGTCAAAAATTGTCAAATTTGGGACAATTTTTGTGATATTAGTTTTGAAAAAACCAATGCCGCAGTCGAAAATTTTTTGAGAGATGCTTGCTTTTGAGATGAAAATTCTCAGAAAATGAAATTTTTTGGTAAAAAATTTCAGATCTTGGACATTCTTATAGAAGAATGAGAAAATTTGGACAATTTTGGTGAAAAATCGTAATGAGCAAATATTCATCCCCTAGTGCGTACGTCTCTAACTGACATGTAAAAAAATTTTGCTAGACGTTGCAAAACCTAGCTGAATTGGCGGTTTGCAGCCCAAGCGTTGCAATCTGGCAACCCTAGTATCCCTTATATACGATGTCCCTTAGGTCAACATTAAAAATTAACATCGTATTTCACAAAACCTTCAAGTGCAAAAATTCAGCTTCAGAAACTCTAAAATAATCGAGATAAGATGACCTCTTGAGATAGTTCCCTTAAAAATTTAAAGTATTGAATTTTAAAACTTTTGTAGGAGGTACAATTTTTTTCTTTCTCTTACCCCACCTTCTAATTATTAAAAGATACCGCAGTGAATCCGAATTATCGTTTCTAAGGTCTCACGATTACTTACACAGGAATAGACTTTAGTATTTATGTTGATGTTAAACAAATTTTTTTAAATATTAATATTTTTTAAATTCAAAAAAAATTTAGGTGCACTCAAATAAAAACATATTCATGGGAGAATGCTCAAGTTGTACTAGTTGGAAACAAATGTGACATGGATGATGAAAGAGTAGTTTCATATGAACGAGGCCGACAACTTGCTGACCAATTGGGTAAATTTTTTATTTCTAAACTTACAACTATCTAAAGAAAATTTTTGACATTTTCGGTGAAAATTTGATAAATTTTGGATATTTTGTAGGAAAAATCGTAACCGTTTCGGTACTACCAACAAATTTTTTGTATTCCAGTTCCACTTCATTGTTTTCCAGCCAGTTCAAATTTGTTTCGGTTCCAGTTTACGTTTATTTTTCTTTCCAGATGGTGCTTGGAACTGAAACTGGAACCGAAAAAATGCCAAAAAATTTTTTTTGACAAATGACCTCCTAGGGGTAAAAATAAGGTGAAAAATCGATTGTGCACATCTCCGTCGCATGAAAATGCTTCCTTTACTTTGTTTTCGCGAAAATAGCACTATTTCACGTTTGCTAGTTCTATTTTCGTGAAATAGTGATATTTTCACGAAAACAAGGTGAAGGAAGCATTTTCATTCGACGGGGATGTGCGCAATCGATTTTTCACCCTATTTTTACCCCTAGAAGGTCATTTTCAAAAAAATTTTTTTGGAGAAATCCCTAATTTGCACCCTATTTAAAACCTTCAGAACTTATGTCGCCACCTAATACTTAATGATCGCCGTAACATTCAATTTGGCAGCTTTTTAATTATTTAATTTTTTTAGGACTAGAATTCTTTGAAACATCGGCCAAGGAAAATATAAATGTTAAAGCAGTGTTCGAGAAATTAGTTGAAATAATTTGCAACAAAATGGCTGAAAGTTTGGATCAAGATCAAGCTCAAAATCAACCTAAAGGACATAGACTAGACCAAAATTCTACTCAAAAAGCTCCATCACAATCTTGTAACTGTTAAATAAGAACTAAAAAATATTTTTGAATCATCATAATAGAAATAGAATGATATAGGTTTTTAATAAGTGTCATTTGTAATTTAATAATAGAGTTAATTGTAGGGTTGGCATCACTAACTAAATATAAGACAGAAATGGGAGGGGGGAAGTCTCCGCAATATGTTATAGTCTTTAAAAAAGTTTTATTTTTTGGTTAAGTAGTAAAGTTAACAAAAAACGCTAAAGCAAAATTTTTAAAAAATGTTTATTTTTAAGCAGCTTAAAATAATAGGAAAATTGCGCTAAAAATTCTCAATAATTACGATTCACAAATATTTTTTTATCACCAAAAATATTTTTCTGTCATCAAAAATATTTTTTACCAAAAATATTTTTTATCACCAAGAAATTTTTTTTGCCAACAATTTTGTTCAAGATCCATTTTTTAAACAAAATATATGATTTAACCCGATTTTTGCCAATATTGTTGTCATCTAAGTATATAAATGATCCAATTTGAATTTCATATATGTTTTTGCGGAAAGTTAATTGAAAGTACAGGATGAATCAAAAAAGTGGATTTTTGGGACCCGAAAATGTATTGCTCGAAAACTGACTCCTTTAGGAGTAATTTTATGTGAGGAATCGATTGCGCGCATGACCGAACCTTGAAAATGCTTCCCTGGCCCTGAGGGAAAATTTGAGTTTTTGAAGCGAAACTGGTTATTTTTCGAATTTTCAAAAACCCAATTTTTTCCCTGCATCTGGGGTAGGAAAGCATTTTCAGGATTCAGTAGCGTGAAATAGATTCGCCGCATAAACTTACTTCTAGAAACATAAAATTAACCTTCGAAAAATAAATTTCAGGTTCCCAAAAAATCACAAAAATCCACTTTTTTGGCCCACCTTGTAAAAGCATGTCCAGTCGTTCATAATGTTTATACCTAAACTCATTCATCCTTTTCAATTTATTTCTTTAAAAAAATATTTCTTACTATATGGGCAGACATTTTAAAAATTAAAAAATGCAAAAAATTATTGCTCATATATTTTAATCTCGAAGCAAGACTGATGCAGGCTTCTTTGGATGGCCTCTGTGGCGGCGCTGTTCTAACGGCCTATGGACAAAAAAAGAATAAGTTTGGATATAAACATTATGAACGACTGGACATGCTTTTGCTTTTCACGGCGGCCGAAAATCTGGAAAAATGTTTCTAGTGGGTATCTATATTGAAATACACTTAATTGAAATACACTGCTATTTAGGGTCTAAAAAATAACTTTCCTTTTTTCCTGAAAAATGAAAATTCGCATTTTTGGGATCCTGTTCCCGACCATGAATTTTTGCATATTTTATTTTTTGCCAAAAACACATGTATACTCTATTTTCTATGCGAGGAACACGAATCCGAGCGAATATTGGAATGAAATGCTCATCTTGATCGCGATTTTGATAAAAAAAAGTCACTTTTCGCTATGTTATGCTGAAATGGGCTTTTTGCTTTGACGATTTAGGAAAATTTGGGGATATTCTTCTTGTAAAACTCAAAACTAAATCCAGAGTCTAGCTTCTTTTAGATCCAGAGTCTATCTCCCAAATTTTTGATGATGAAAAAATATTTTTGGTAATGAAAAAAATACTGCTGATAAAAAAATATTTTTGGTGATGAAAAAATAGGATCTATCATGATTTTTGGATAAATTTTGTACATTTATGGAGAAAATTCAAAAGAAAATTAAAGGGTACTACAAAAATGATTCAATATTTTATAGTAATAAAAATATATAAATTTTATTTTAATATGCCAACCAATTTAATTTGTATTTTAGTCTTGTGAACTTCTTTGTGAACGTATACACAGGGTTGCACAAATTCCCGGGAATTTGGGAAAGTTGCGGGAATATTCCCGCTGCCGGATTATCAATAAAATCCGTTTATTGACACGAACAAATTTAAATCAACTTCACTTTACTAAGTTTTTTCTCTTTGATAAGTCCGAGTCAATCTCGCATTATGATAATATCATAATTTGTAATCGCATTTCGAAATCGAAATGCGATTACAAATTATGATATTTCGAAATGCGATTACAAATTATGATATTATCATAATGCGAGATTGACTCGGACTTATCAAAGAGAAAAAACTTAGTAAAGTGAAGTTGATTTAAATTTGTTCGTGTCAATAAACGGATTTTATTGATAATCCGGCAGCGGGAATATTCCCGCAACTTTCCCAAATTCCCGGGAATATTCCCGGGAATCGGGAATATTCCCGCGTGCAACCCTGCGTATACATATTAAGTCAATCAAATTTTCAAAACAAAAAACTCCAAATCTACTGATTTTTTGAATATAGGAGTTTCCGACATAGGGAAAATCGAACCAGAAGGAAATTTTTAATTTTGGAAATTCCTACTAGGGGAATGACACAAAAAGATCTTTTCATTGGATGCCATTTTTTATCCGTAATCCTGAGGTCTAGGAAAAAACATAACAGCATATTCTATTTCAGCGCATAGAAAAATATATGGTAGCGATATCATAATTCAAAAGATCAAGTAAAAAATCAAAAAGTTTATAAGGTTCATCATACAAAGATTTTCATAAAAGTGTTGAAAACTAAAGTTGTTCAGCATGATTTAAAGAATGTTTTTAGCTATCGCTACCATTTGGACCCATTTTTGTGTCTTTGTAATTTTTTTAATCATACATCGCAATCAAAAACAACACTTTTGCCGAAAATGCGCGGATGCTGAATATAGGTTAGATTTATCCGGTCGATAAAGCCCTTAAATATTCTAATCGAAATTTGCCTGCTCGAATTCTACTTATAGATTAATTTGGCAGCAAATACTCATTGGGAAAGTTTTTTTATCAGACAGTAGCTGTAGGCTGTTGATACTACTGTGTCCTGCTTGCAGTAGCTGTGACCTTCTCAAGCAGCTGTAGTGATCGATCAGCTCGCAGCTAGTTACGCGCTGTTCGCAGTTATGCGCAGCACAAGCAGCAGCTCAAGTCACGCAGATACTGCGCGAAGCTACTGCGGGCAGTAACTGCGCGCAGTTGCTACGCAACTTGAGCAGTTTCTATTTATGCTGCTCAGCAGTTGAGAGCAGCGCGCAGTAGCTGCGTGCAGCCAGCTGCGGACTGACCAATCCCCGCAACTGCTGCGAGCAGGGCGCAGCTCTGCAAGCACAACGACGTAGCTGTCAGCAGCCTACAGCTACTGTCTGGTAGAAAAACAGGACCATTTTTGATCTCATAAAAAACGGGTTTTTTGAGGTTTATTCAATTTTTTGAATTTTTTAAAAGGTTTATTACTAATAACATATTATAAGAAAATGATGCAGAAAATCTCAAGGATCCTATTTGTCCAAAATCATCGAATATAAACTTGTCCTTGTAGGGTTATGGCCAAAATACTAAAAGGAAAAAGTTGATTATAGGGTTAAAAATTACCATGCTTTATAAAATCAGGGAAAGGATTTCGCCCGAAGGAGTTTAATTTGTTAAAATTTGATGACTTAATATTGCAGATCAATTATATAATAATTTTTATAAAATAAATATAAAATAAATTTATTGAATAATTTGTTCTGAATAATTTAAATAAATTTAACAAATCCAAGAAACATGTAGCAAGCGATTAATCTTTTAATATTAAACAACAAATGTCTGTCTGTTTGTGTCACCGAATTTTGTAACCTTAACCATAATCCGGCAACGTTATTTTGTTGCAAAAATAGCCTGTTTTAAAAGACCTCTAAGAATCTCATAAAATCACCGATTCAAATAAAATTTGCTGTATTATTTAGCTCTACTTTAGAGCTTCAAAATGTGATATAAACTCTTTCTCAAACCTTTATATTTGTCGAGATATAACGATTTGAAAAACGGTACTTTTTTCTTTGGAGTCTGTTGGACCCTAGGTTGCCGGATTAGGGTTAAGTCCAATCCCGTTACGACTTAGATTTTTGGAAAGAGCTCGGCGAGAGAAGAAAATCGTGGGGGTACCCCCTCTGGAAAAAATTAAAAAATCAATTTTTTCATTTTCGCTTTTTATTGCTTTAATATGTGGTCAGAAATGAAATGTCTTTTATCTATCTGCCTTCATGGCGCAGTTGTAAATTATTAGCTTTGCAGATACGAAAAGCGCATGTTCAATCCCCAAATATTTTTGCTTCTTCAATAAATGTTCTCCATAGTACGAGTAATACAGGGTGGCGCAAAAAAAA
>OZJO01012038.1:0-20068 GCA_900406225.1 Acrobeloides nanus | reverse complement strand
CCCGAAGATCTGCTTGCGATCTGACGACTGACTTTTCTCGGCATTTTGAGACTTCTCTCGGGAATCGACAAACCCGTGGTTTTTTTGGCTAGACTCTCGGGTTTTGACCAAAATTTTTTTGTTCAAAAATCATAGATTCGGTCGATTAATGGACAACAATCGTCGGATTCGACCGATTTTGGTCAGATCCGACCCGATTTCTGTTCTAAAACCACCGAATTTGTAGATTTCTAATCAGAAACCACCAAGTTCGTTCATTTCCGTTCAAAAAGCGATTCAATTATTTGTCAAAATTCGACCCAGAATTTCTACTTCACCACATCATGGAGCAATCTTAAAATCGCATTTTTCCTGTCCGGCAATGTTCTCGGGTGAGAAATATCCATTTCTGTAACTGATGCTCAAATCCTGGGTATCACTTTGCTAGCCTTCGAGTTTACGATATTTTGACAAAAATTAAGCTTTTTAGCTTCATGTATCCTCTTCCTTGCATCTGGCCTTATCGATCGTGCTGAAGAAATTAACGTTCGCTTAGCTTCTCCTACTCAAGACAACCCACTCGGCCAACCTGCTCTTCTTCAACTTTTTGCTCTCGAACCTTCCACTTCTGGGTGTGACCTCGGTCTTTGTGGTTCCGTTTTAACAACTGGAGTTTATATCCTTGGTTCAGCAATTTTAATCTCAACAATATTCGGTTTAACAATCTACATAGCTAGTATAATTCGTCAAAGACAAATGCGAAAGCATGCTAGCTCAACAACATATAAACTCCATCAGATGTTTTTGAGAACTTTATCGATTCAATTCTCGATATTTATGACATTTTTAATATTGCCGATTATTATTTTGTATTTTTCCTATGTACTCAAGTTTTCGAACGGAAGTTTTATATCGACTATGGCACTAATCCCGACGGGATTTCATTCGATCGTTAGTTATTCTATGATATTGCATACGATTAAGCCTTACAAGATGTTTATCGTGAAAATTATACAAAAAGTTGCAAGAAAATTTACTAATACGAATGCCGCGGTGATACATCCTAATGTGATACAATTTTCTGTTTCGATTCAAGTGAAATAATAGGATTTAAAGTTTTAAGAAAAACTGTAAACTGCCCCGCCGAACAGTATGGTCCATAAAAATATGGTGTCAGAAGACTATCTCAAGCTAAAAAAAAGGTCGTTTTTTTGGCGGAGGACCACCTCATCGGGGACCCCCTTCCCTCGCCAGCTTGCCGACCTATGGTTCGGATCATCCGGGCTTAGGCCCGGATGATCCGAGCCCAACTTCGACCTCTGCATCGTGTTCGTCAATGTTTGATTTTTGCTTCAATACACCGATTCCTTCCCTGAATCAGGGTCAAGAAAGCACTTTTAAGGTTCGGAAGTGCGCGCAATAGATTCCCCGCATAAAATTACCCTAAGGGGTCACTTGTAAAAAAATTTTTGACATTTTTACTTCGGCATTTTTATTCCTGTTAAGTGCGCCCCCCCCTTCAGGCGTAGTAGCTCCGAAATTTTTAAGTGTTGGTAACTCAAAATTAGCAATGGAAAAATCAATATTTTAGTCATTTTGTACAATTTTAATCCTAGCATTTTATGAGAGCATCCATTGAAATAATTTCCATGATTAATTTTTTGTTCTTTTTGTTTACATGTCAAAAACAGATGTGCACTTGAATAAATGTAATTTNGGTAACTCAAAATTAGCAATGGAAAAATCAATATTTTAGTCATTTTGTACAATTTTAATCCTAGCATTTTATGAGAGCATCCAATAATTTCCATGATTAATTTTTTGTTCTTTTTGTTTACATGTCAAAAACAGATGTGCACTTGAATAAATGTAATTTTTACGCAAAGAAAAAAAAATTATTTGCATTCGAATTGTTGTCATATAATCTGCTTCAGTAGTCGGGCAAAAAAGTTATATACATAGTCAAGTGGATAAGAAAGCCGATCGTCCGATCTGGCAAGTTAAGCAACGTTAGGCTCGCAGGTTCGATTCCACTAGGGAAAAGATTTTGATCTTCAAAAAAATTTCTTTTACAAACCTTGGAGAAAAAATTTTTGCTCCATTGTTTGTAAAAGAAATTTTTTTCAAGATCAAAATTTTTACTCTAATGGGATCGAATCTGCGGGTCAACGTTGCTTAATTTTCCACATCGGACAGTCGACTTCCTTGTCCACTTAACTATGCTGTATACAACTTTTTTTGCCCGAACGCTAAAACAGACTATATAATTTTGTTTAATGACTTCTTTTTATCGGATTTTTGCTCATTTGATAAACTTTGGTTATAGAAAAACCTCAGTAAATGAAAATTATGTCAGGTCTTTTTGTCCTACTCTAATCCTCCTTATTTAGAGCCTGAGCCTGCTTTGTTCTGCCGACCCGGTGGAGTATCCATACCCCTGGAAGGGGAGGGACACATTATAACAAAGTTTTGCTAATATTCTTGTTTTTTACACAACCCTCATAAATTTACTCGTTTTTTGTTGTCCACAAAAATGAGATAAAATGACGACTCAATGAAAAAGAATGACTCTTCACTTTCCAACCAGCTAGCATTTTCCACTCTTTCTCTCTCTTATCGTTCAACCAACGAAAAAAACAGATGAGCAAAAATTACAACCCGCGTGGAATTAATANCATTTCCCACTCTTTCTCTCTCTTATCGTTCAACCAACGAAAAAAACAGATGAGCAAAAATTACAACCCGCGTGGAATTAATAAACTCTTGTTTATCAACATATAGTCAGAGAAAAAAGTTTTATTGCTGTACGCTTGTACAAAGTTCAAAAATTGGGCACTATTGTACTTTTTTTCCTTTATTTCCCCTCTTATTTTTTCCCCGATTTTACACAAATTTCAAAGTAATATTGGAGGAAAATCGAGGAAAAAGATAAAGAGAAAAAAATAAAAGGGAAAAACCAAAAAGGGGAAAAAATAATAGTGCCAAAAATTGTGAAACTTCGAAAGAATTATAATTTTTCTAAAAGATGTTCAAATCGACCAATAAGCATTTTGCTACTATTCTTTGTCCATTTGATGAAACTTGTTCGAGACCACATTGTCAATTTGATCATGTATCAAGTAAGTTTTTTAATTTAATATAACAATAGGGTAAAGGAGCTGTCCACCGGAAAAAAAGTTGCCATTTTGTCGTTATTGTGAAAATTCATGAAAAAGCGGAGTATTTTTTGTTTTTATAGTAAATTCTGAATCATTGTCGTTTTCGAAATAATTGCGTTTGAAATTTNGAAAAAAAGTTGCCATTTTGTCGTTATTGTGAAAATTCATGAAAAAGCGGAGTATTTTTTGTTTTTATAGTAAATTCTGAATCATTGTCGTTTTCGAAATAATTGCGTTTGAAATTTTGTGTATTACAACGAAAACATGAACGTAGTGAAAATTCGTTCCTGAATCAATAAAACTTGTGTATTGACGCGAAAATTTAACCGTAATCAATATAATTTCTTGCGAAGTTTTATCTGTGTATTACAACGAAAACATGCATATAATTTCCCTGATTCAATAAAAGGAAGCATTTTCACGGTTTGAGAATGCGCGCAATCGATTCCCCGCCTAGAAAGACCTAAGAATCGACGGTTTTCTCATAAAAATCCGAAAATGTTTGATTTTCGCTTCAATCACCCACCCATTCTCTGAATCAGGACCAAGAAAGCGTTTTCATGCTTTTGGAATGCGCGGAATCGATTTCTCGCATAAAATTGCCCCTAGGAATGTATTTTTTACAAGAGAACGGGCCGCAATTGTTACCCTCTTTAAATATGTCATTTTAAAAAAATTTTAGAAAAATTTTGACCCTGGAGTAACCTTCCTGATATAGCTCCGACATTTTAAATTTCTTTTTTTTGCTAATTTTTTTATCATCTGTTCAAATTCCTCAAGGTTATGGTTGGGATTTCAAATTTAAACTTTTTATTATAACGAAATCTTGATTTTTGTAGTATTCTTTCAAGTACAAAAAGGTCACATTTTATACTTAGGCAGTTGATCAATCAATTAATAATATTATGATGAAACTTATTTTTTACTTTTTATTAGAAAATTAATTAGGAAAAGCGCTTCAAAAAAGTTCGAGCTTGATAGAAGATTCGACCTTTCGAATCTTCTATCCACTTGACTATCAAACTCGAACTTTTTTGAAGCGCTTTTCCTAATTAGCAAATTTCATCTTATAAGCGGTTTCGATTCGAATACGGGCCAAATTTCAAAAAATGTCGTACAGGGTGTTTCAGATGAAAAAAGTGCAAAAATTCATATGTTTTCGAAGATTTTGGTCTGAAAATAATGACACCATCGTGTTCCGCGTCAATCTTTACCCCTAGGAAGTGTGTTAAGTTGGAGTCCTAACAGTAGAGCTTTAAATAGCTAAATGGTTGCGCTCTTACTTATATATGTAAAATAGCACGAGTTCAAACCCCATCACTTACGATACCTTTTTGTAAAAATTTCAAAAAATACAATTTTTGCTATTTTTATTAACAAAATCAATATTTTTGGAATTATTGAAAATTTTCAAAAAAAAGTGGGTGCAGACGGAGAATGTATTTATGAAGTGATCTCTCAAAATTTTTTAAATCTTAAAAACCCATACCGCAAGATGAAGGACAGCCTTACTAGCTGTTGATTATCGAGCTCTGACTTTTCCATATCTCTGTGAAACATATAATTTTAGAACAAGAGCCTCCACCACAATCCACTAGCCAAGTCATTCGAGAAATGAGCCGTGAACGATTTCGCGAAGACGCACCTGTCTTAGTTTCTATGACATTCGATACCCCATATAATACATATGCTGGCAGGACGCCCCCTAGATTACGACCGGAAATAAGTTTGGATAGTTGGAGACGCTCTCCCACAAATCTATTGTTATATCCTCGATTTCGCGCAGCTAGGGCTGCACGAAATCGAGAATCCGAAGCTTCCACGAGAAATCGAGAATCTGAAGTTTCCACAAGAAATCGAGAATCTGAAGTACCCACCAGAAGTCGAGAATCCGAAGCTTCCACAAGAAATCGAGAATCTGAAGCACCCACAAGAAGTCGAGAATCTGATGCGCCACAGCAAAATCGGTTCGACCAAATTTGGCGACAAACAAGAAGAATACTAACTCCTAGGAGGGCACAACCACGAACAAGAAATGTCGCTACTCAAAATGCCACTACTCAAGAGTCTTCATCACAACAAGATTCACAACCAGCACCAATCATTGCAACCAGACGTACTAGACATATTCCTACTTATAGAGATTCATCGCCTAGGATAAGTGAAGAACTAGAGATATGGCCGATTCGTGCGTCAACGGTAAGAAAATAAACACTCCCATACCCACAAAAATGGGGTTTGGTAGGATAAAATTGGGACTTCAATTTATGATTCAGCACAGTCGAAAATTTCTAAACGACACCCATCAAGATTTGTTTTGGATTTGAATTGACGATTTTCAAATTTTCGTGTTAATACACAAAATTTTTCCTGAAAATCAGGGCTTTGCCAAAATTAAGTTTTATCTTATCATGATGGATGTCGTTTAGACCAAATCGACTACACTGAACACAATGGTGATAGAATTTTTTAAATTCTCTCATTTTCTCATTTTAACTAATTTCAGCCTCGCCGACCATCAAGACCCCCTACACCAAGCAGAAGAAGATCAAACACTCCAGATCCTCAACAAATTTCATATCAAGATTCGCCAGCTTCACCCGAATATGCTCCTAGTTCTCCGCAATTTATGAGAGATTTTCGATATGTGTCTCCATCTCCATTTTCACGAAATAGTTCTCCTGCATACACACCGTCATCACCCCAATATACACCGTCATCACCCCCATATCCAGGTGAACTCGGCTACGCTTCGCCAGCACACTCAGCATCTTCTCCCTCATATACACCAACATCACCCCAATATATACCGAGATCACCATCTGTTGACCTTGACGATATTCAAAGATACATGTATAACATGGTTGATGAAATTGTGGACTCGCCCGCTTCGCCTGATCCTGTCCAGCCGCAACAAGAATCTCCAGCATCGCCCACGCCTACACCACAAGCTCAAGCACCTTCACCGGGTCATGAAGTTTTCCATTTTTATGTTATGGGAGATGATGACAATTTGGGCAATACGATGCCAGAATCATGGGATCGATTAGATATGCAACAATATTCACCAACTATGCCACAATATTTTCCCAGTTCATCAAATCAAAATATGCAGGTAAAAAATTGATTTATTTGAAGAAAGAAGGTCAGATTCAAAAAAGGACATCTGATTCGGATTCAGAATAATCGATTTACTCTAAACGACACCTATCATGATAAGTAAAAATTGATATAAATAAAACCCTGACTTTCAGAAAAATTTGTGTATTAACACGAAAATTTGAAAATACTTTTTATTAAAAATAGTTCATGTTTGGTGTCGCTTAGAGCTTTTTTCTCGAAAGGTAAAATATGCAAATTTTGGTCTTTTTATCTACAGAGAGATTCGAAAAAGTGCAATCTTTTTCAATTTTTTAATTTTCACCAAAATAACCTATTGGGGGTTTTCTATGCTAGGAATCGATTGTGTGCATTTCCGAACCTTGAAAACCCTTTCGTAGTGGCATAGGGAGAAAGGTCGTCTGGGGTGGGTGGGGGCGACTTCCTCTAAAAGTGCTGATTTTTGCCAAAAAAACATCAGGGAGACCTTTATCTCTAGGGATTTTTTTTAAATTTTGGCACACTAGGAGGGGGCGCCTGCCACCCCCTTGCCTATAAGCTAAAGCTCTAGATTTAGACTTTAGCCTTAGACTTAGCTTTAGTCTTAGGCCTTAGCATTAGGCCAGTGGCGTAGCCACAGGGGGGGGGGGGACCAAGGGGGCCGATACCCCCCCCCCTTACGGGACAAAAACATTGGGGTCTCCTTTTATGATTTTTTTAGAAAAAGGTCTTGGTACCCCCCTTAAAAAATTTCTGGATACGTCAATGCATTATGCTTAGGCTTAGCGAACTGCCACCTCCATCCCTGATTGTGTATTAGTTTTCGCTTCAATACACACATCTCTTCCCTGAATCAGTGTAAGGGAAACGTTTTCAAGGTCCGGAAATAAATTCTTCACATAGAATAACCCCCTATATGGTTATTTTGGTGAAAATTAAAAAATTTGAAAAAATAGCTCAAAAAATCGCAAAAGTGCCATCTTGGGGACACCCTGTAAATTATTTTATCAATGAAAATTTTCATTTTAGTATCCAAAATTTAAAAAATTTTCAAGTTTCGTATTTTTGTAAAAAAAACATTTTGTAAAAATTTACAACTTTTTGAAAATTTTATTCCTTTTTTAGCCCACATCATCTTCAGCAATTGATTCATCTATAAATGCAATTTTTGCTAGAGAAACGGCCGCGATTTCTGGAAGAAATTCCCTTGAAACTTCTTTTCGGAAAAGAAAATACCCTGTGGATTTTTCTTCAAATAAGTCAGAGAAAACAGAAAGAAAAAATTTAAAAATTTCAAATGAAGAAGAGATGAAAAATTTGAAGGAGAAGCTGCAAAAAACGGAGCAACAAAATTCCAAGCTTCGGAAAGAAAATGAAGATTTGAAAAAAGAGATCACTTGCATTATTTGTTTGACGGAAAAGGTAACAACCCATATATAAAAAAATATGGAAATTTCAATTTTTTAGAAAGACACAATTTTCTTCCCCTGCACCCATATGCACTCGTGTAGTAACTGCGCTGAACGCCAAAAAGAATGTGCTATATGCCGACAACATATTAGTGGAAAATGTAGAATATTTCTGTGAAAATTGACCCTCTTTTTATAAGGCATTGAATCACTTATGCATTGTATATATTTGAAGTTTATTTATTTTTATTGTATAAAAATTGTAATCATTGTTTGGCGTTGTCCAACATGATTAGAGACGGTCTTCCTCGTCTAGCGATAAATCTTCTCAAACAATAAGAAAGAGACTGCTGTCATATCTAAAGGCCTGGCTAGAATTCTGTCGCGAGCGACGCGATTTTGTTGCAAAGGCATATTTTCGGGGCTATTTGCTCCGCGGGTACAAAAAACATGTCTTGAGGCTATTTGCAACAAAATCGCGTCGCTCGCGACAGAAGTCTAAACAGGCCCTAAAACATATTCAAGATGCACAGCTCTTGTTGACATACATATGAATAAACATACCCATATATTATTCTTTCACTGAAGAGCTTAACTAACAAGGCAGTATAACTTTTCGTACAATTGTGGTTCGTACGAACTGTTCGTACGGTACTTTTCGTACAAACCTTTCGTACGAACTTTTCGTTTCCTGATTATCAATTTGAAAAAATTGAATTTTTTGAAAAATTTGAATTTTTCAAACGAGAGGGTAAAAAATCGTTATCTATAGAAAGAAAGTCACTTTTCTCGAAAACTATAAAGGCTTGGGACATAGTTTTAGTGCCACTGGAAAGGGCAACGATGGGCAATAAAAACGTGCTTTAAATTATAGGAAATGCATTTATAGAAAAAAAGTTATGATAAAAACAATATTAAGTGTTAATCCAAAATTTACATGTTTTTTTACCAAAAGTACGACATTTTACGTTTGGCGACCAAAAAAAGGTCAAAAACATGTCGTTTTCAACAAAATTTCAAAAATATGTCGTACTTGAGGGAAATTGTTCCTACTTGTGCATCTATGCCATATATGTTTTTAGTTTCTATAAAGTCATAAAACAGAAAATTTTTGATAAAAAAACTCTTTTGTTTGATGTCAAATCGATTTCGATCAGTGTTTTCTAGATATTTGTTTTAACCATTTTGATCCAGATATGTTATACATTTGTGAGATAAATAATTGTTGTTGAATAACAGATATATCACTTGCTTTATTTAAATTTATCGCTTTTAAAAATTTCTTCCATAATCGACTGAAAAATTTTCCCAAGAAATCGGTGTATTGAAGCGAAAATCAATTTATTTATGTAAACTCGTATCCTTTCCCTGAATCAGGATCAAGGAAGCGTTTCAAGGTTCGGGAATGCGTGCAATCGATTCCCCCCGCCAAGAAAAACCTAAGAATGACGGTTTTCTCATAAAAATACGAAAATGTTTGATTTTCGCTTCAATACATCAATTCCTTCTCTGAATCAGGGTCAAGGAAGCGTTTTCACATTTCGCGCAATCGATTTCCCACATAAAATTACCCATAGACAGCCGGTTTTCAGGCTAAAATTCGAATAATTTACATTTTCACTTCAATATACACATCTCTTATCTGAATCAGTATCAGGGGAGCGTTTTCACACATTGGGAATGCGCGCAATCGATTCCCTGCTTAAAATTACCCCTAGGCAAAATTTTTTATCCGTTTTTGGACAAAGCAAAAAGAATTGGCTCCGAGCGGGATCGAACCCGCGGAACTAAATTCCGCATTGTTTAACTTGCCAGATAGGATGAAATCGCTCATAACTGGGGTCGGGAAGTTTTGTATAGTATCTCTTTTTGAAACAGGCTATATATGCCTTTGAATTTTACATTTTTTAAACTAGCAACTAGCATTAGCACTTGGTTTAAAAAGACGATTTCAAAAATATTAATCGATGGTGCAATGGCAAAGCAGCGGCTTCAAGTCCACATAGGTCTCGAGTTCGATCTCACTTGAACAAAAATTTTTTGAACAAAATAAAAATCGAAAATTTTTTCAGGCTTCGAAAATGCGCGCAATCGATTTCTAGCATAGAAAAATCCCCTAGGACAAGTTTCCGATTTATAGCGTTTTTGGGGGTGTTCCCACTTTTTGCACGTTTTGGGCCGCCGTGTCACGGTGTACGCAGTGTAGATTTAGGCGATCTCGTGGCTCATATGCATTGTCTATCGGTTGCTGAAGGCTATCTCCGGGTTGGCATTTATATTCTGTTGCGCGACGCGTCGCGCGAAAGACTTGTCGCGCGATAGTACTTGGCTTGAAAAGACGTTTCTCCATCAATAAGCCTCGGTGGTGCAGTGACAAAGCAGAGGCTTAATGATTACAGGGTCGCGGGTTCGAATCCGGCTTGGAACCAAATTTTTTGCATACTCGGCCTTGTGTCGCGTCGCGCGTGATTGCTGCGATACCTTGCTGCTGTAATGATACACCAGGCTGCAACCACAAACTTGAACTTGAATATAGGTTTATTAATATAATAGAGTAACGTACAATAAACTAACAGGCTTATAAACTCTACTGAAAAATCATGATGAAAGAAGCAAGGATATCATCAAGGAATGTCTCTGATTCTTTTTAGCTTCTTCTCGCTCAGTTCTATGTCAGTACACTTCGCTCGGTTAGAGATGGTAAGCTTCATGTCTTCAGCCACGTAAGCTTCAACGTTAAGAACGGGGTACGATCCTACGTCTTGTAGTCTTCATGAGTTATTAGCTTCTCGGATCTTTCATGGTGTTGGTAGATGTTTACATTCTCAAGATCTTCATTTCTGGTCGAGAGAATGATCTTTGAAAGAGATGACCTTTTATGCTAATAAAGCATTCACATGCATCTCTACTCATTTGCGCATGCGCAAAGAAGAGAGAGGCTTAGTCTCGATGATAATGATGGTTTATATAGTGATGAGCCAAATGAAATTGAATAAAATATCATTAAAATATAGTTTGTTTCACAGACTATATTTGCGCACGCAAACATGAGTGCGCAAATGTTACATGCGCAAATCTACATGCGCAAACGTGCGTGAGTAACTGTTAAATGCGCAAATGTGGGTTTGCAATGTTTCATGCGCAAGTGTCGCTAACCCGTCAGACAACGTCTTTGAACACCACTGACTGCATGTCAATCCGATTTACCGTTCCTGAGATCACGTGGTTCCGGACGGACGGGCACAGGTATAGGTTTTTAATATTTATAATTTATTTATTCCTATGTCACTAACAATCGATTAATCGCTTATCCAAAATAAAAGTTTGTCTGATCACAAACTATTGAGTTAGGATTGCTCGCTGTATAGGCAACTCCATTAATATCAGCAGTCCAAAATCCAGAATTTCCATTGTTAGCATTGCAGAATTCCAGATTAGCGGTACTGCACACAGTAGTATCTATATTGCAAGTTATTGGGATTGATATATTTGTCGTTGAACATATTCTCTGGCTTCCAGGTACCATAAAGCCGTTTGCATCCTAAATTAGCAACGAAAAATAAACGTGATTCATTTCCCAAAAGTAGACTGGACATTGCCTACCCCTGCATATACACAACTAACGCCGCTAATTTTTCCTGGTGGACAAATTAATAAACTAGTGTATCCACAAACTTCAATATAATTAATAAAGTCAAAGCCAGTGCCAGTGCCATCACTAACGTAGAAATTGTAAAAAGTGTTAGGACAATAACATTTTCCTGAAATGTATTTTGATTAAAACATGGCAAGAGTCTGAGTAAAACACTAGTAATGGTTGGGACATACATTCATAGTAGGGAACAGGGGGTAACAAAATAGAAAAAATGCGCATCGAAATTTAAAAATGGCTCATTTTTTGTGTGATGAAGAAAAATTATAATAAACTTAATATGTTCTTAGTTACGGTATAACAATAATATGAGAATTTGAGTAACCGTTAATTAGCCAATGAAACATCACTCGGTTTTTTATGAATTTTCTTCATCATGAAAGTTTTTATAAAAAGTGTTGTTTTACAAAGTTGTTCGCCGTGATCTCAGTAATTCAGCAAGCTATCCCTCATCTCCTAAGAATTTAAATTGACCGAGTTATGGCCTTAAAGGACCATGGCCACGAAAATAGATTTTTTAAATAGCCTATCTTGTAGTGCACAAACTTTCAAATCGGATAGGGATTGTGAACACCCTACTTTTACTTATATTGTTTTTACTTGCCTAATTATCTGAGTCGATTGGTGTTAGCCGTTTTGAAATTAGGGCATACGGACCGTTGTTCCGCAAACATGTTACGCGACATCTATTTCATGACATTTGTTTCTGGCAGTTGTTTCCGCACACATATTTATTGACATTTGTACCACGACATCTGTTCCCGCGACAGATGTTTCGCGACAGATGTTTCGCGACAGATATTTCGCGACACTTGTTACCCAAAATTTTTTTCTCCTTGATAAGTTCGACAGGAAGGCTAGACAACGATGTAATTTTTCTTCCCTTTTCTTTCCCGCTTCTGCTGCAAAAAATTACATCGTTGTCTAGCCTGCCTGTCGAACTTATCAAGGAGAAAACATTTTGAGTAACAAGTGTCGCGAAATATCTGTCGCAAAACATCTGTCGCAGGAGCAAATGTCAAGAAATAAATGTCGTCGGGCGCAAAGTTGCGGAACAACGGTCCGTATGCCAAATTAAGCCTCTGCGCTATTTTTTCCATTTTGTTATGATGTTGGAGAGGATCGGATACTTGGAGAATTTTAGACTGTATATTCATCCTGAAAAATTTCTGTCTTACCTCTTTGATCACAAAATGCAGTAGTGGGAGTGGTGACGGTATCAAGTGGAATACTATTCAAAGGTACCATATAGTCAACTCCTTGAAATTGAAAGTAATTGTAAATAGAAGGAGGTTTACAAATTACAGTGACTAAAAAGATTCTATCCAATTTTAAAGAATATACAACTTTACAACGATAAATAAAATTTTTGTCAAATTTTATGAATAAAATGCTTAACGAGTCCTTTACCCTGAATCAGGGAATTTATTGAAACTAAGATTTTGAAAGGTTACGTTTAGCTTACCCCATAACCTATAATAGTAGGGGAGTCTCGAAGGGCACCACTAGGAGGAGCAATCATCACCCCTTGGCCCTAAAGAGGACCGTTGGGGTAAGAAATTCAATTGCTCTGTAGCATGGAAAAATTTGGACTCGTCGCGCTCGGAGTTGAACTCTCAATTCATACCTAGATGAAGTTGTTATTCCCTCAAATAGACTTCCTAACCGCCTGCGCTACCGAGCCGCTGAGTGTTTCTTCCTTATTTCTACTTGACACTCAATCGACTCCAGTTCTTGTCCTTCTATTGTATTTTCCATATGCTACACTGCGGCTTCACGGGTTGCATGGATACATGGCGGCGATTGGGCCCCAAAAATTGTAGAAATGGAAAAATGAAAAAAGCAAAAAGAGAATGAATGAGAGCGAACGAAAAAAAGAAAAGCGATACAAAAGAGCGAAAGAATCGAAGAACAAAAGAAAATGAATTTTCAGGGTTAAGGACTCGTTTTCACGCTTCGGCAATATGCTCAATCGATTTCTCGCATAAAAATACCCCTAAGAGGCTTATTTTTAGGCAATTTTTCGATTCCAGAACCCTGTCATTTGGTCCCCTAATCCAGAGTAGTATCCGATTTTGCTTACATGAAAGGCTTCCTTTGGCACATATTTGTGTTGTTACAGGAGTAGAAGTAGTAAGATCCTAAATAAGCAAATAAATACATTTAATTAAACAAGAACCGAAGGACCGAACGCTAATGTGCTTGGAGGTGAAGAGAATAGAAGTACCCTGTTCTGTTCTAATCTGCATTCCGCAGTCCTGATATTCCCTGCACTTCTGTGCTCTCTCTCTACCCTACTCTGCATGGCTTTACATAGTGATCAAAAAGTTTCGAGTATTTTTACATCCAATTTTTCTCAGTCTTATCTCCGGCTTCTGTATAGCTTTTTTGATACGGTTTTTTTGCTAATATACACAAGTCAGAATAGAGAAATTTTTGGTATGGAAATTATTTTTCTCCATTGCATACTTTTTTGTCAGTGCCAATTTCTTCCTGCACCCCACAACCCAATTTTGGCGATTTTTTCAGAAATTGGTGCCAAACTCGGTCAAATCGCATCCGTATATAGCCATAGGTCACTATATTCTTAAAGCGCTCATCACGACGCGTTCAAATCTGTGGTCGTTAATTGAAAAATCATTTTTTGAGCTCTAGCTTTAAATTTTCTGTTAATGCGGGTATCGATCCACATATAAAAATAAACTAAAATTCATGCCTGACATCCTTGACCAAGTCCCATTTTAAAAGTTAGGAAGCCAAAAATGTAAAAATTGCTAACAAAGTAAAGCGTGCGCTTAAAATCAAAGGAGAGACCACATGGATGAATTTTTGGGTCTAAAATGATTTTTTTCGATCTAGCTCCTATGGGGTTTTCGAGAGCACTACGTTTTTTCGCCTATTATTTACTCCTAGTTAGTACCTACAATTTGAGCCATCGTTCGCAGGAAAAGTGTGATTACAAAAAATAGAAAATGGACCCCGAAAAGGGTCGACAAAAATTTGAAAATTCTTTAGATTAGCTAAGTTTGCCATAATTTATATATATTCGGAAAATTATGAAAAATGGAGCATTTTTTGTTTTTACAGTAAATTCTGAATCGTTATCGTTGTCGAGAAAATCGCGTTTGAAGTTGACTATTTTTTGGAATTGGTTTATAATTTGAATTCCCGCCAAAACCCTGATTTTCAATTTTGGCGGGAAATCAAATTCTAAACCAATTCCAAAAAATAGCCAACTTCAAACGCGATTATCTCGACAACGATAACGATTCAGAATTTACTGTAAAAACAAAAAATGCTCCATTTTTCATGAATTTTCCGAATATATATAAATTATGGCAAACTTAGCTAATCTAAAGAATTTTCAAATTTTTGTCGACCCTCTTCGGGGTCCATTTTCTATTTTTTGTAATCACGCTTTTCCTGCGATTAAAATATCTAAACTAAAACAAAAAACATGCAATTAAAAAAAAATTTATTTCATTAGTTTCATAGGTTTACAAAAAAATTTATTTCAAGTGTTTCATATATTTATGAATGACTTAATCGCTCAAAAACAAACATCTTGTTTCCTTACACTGTTTTGCCCAATGATTTATCAACGTAACTTTTAAAATTTGGTATTAAAACGCATTTTGCGCGCTATTTTTTGGCGCTCATTTTGCGCATTAGCTTAACTTTAAAAATTTTTAAAAAACATGAGGGACCAAGGTAATAAAACCAATACCCAAATTATAAAATTTTGGCGACCCTAAAAAAACTATAACTCTATCCTACTCTGCCCTTACCTTCTTTGCTCTTCTATACCCTACCCTGCTCTATTCTGCCCTACTCTACCTTACTTTACTCTGCTCTCGAGCAGCGACCTCGAGTGACACTCATAGCGCGACTCCGATCGTCTTTTATACTAGAGTAATTTTTATCGTATTAATAATGTTTATTATTCTTACTCCTATATATACACACGCAGTGCCGGTGAAAAATCCAGGTGGGCAAGTTACTGTTTCTGCTACGTTAAGAAATGGACCTGGACCATATACCCAATTATCATTATTTGGTGGAAAGTTGGGTAAATTAGTAGTATCGATATCGTTAATAAAATGTAAAACTTCGTCTATGGGGCAATAAGGAGCTAAAAAATAATATAGAATAAAAACGATTGAAAGAAAACTTGCTTCTTTGATTTTGACTAAAGTACAATTTGTGTCAGTCACTTAATTTTGCCCAAATCGGAATTATTTGAGAAAGCGGAGGTGGGATTGTGTAAAAAGGAACTTTAATCATTTTAAAAATCATACGATAGGGATCGAATGATCTATAGTACCGAAAATAAAGGCTGCATCACCATTTAAAATTATGTCTCCTCGTGGCGAACGAAAGTTGTGATGTAAAAGTCCTCTGATTCGACTCCTAACAGAGTCCAAATTTTTTTAAAATTTTTTCCTTTTGAAAATATTCGTTTTTAAGTAAAAGCGCTCAGAAAATTACGATTATTGTCGAAAAAAATGAAATTTTGGACCTTTTTTGGAAAATCATATTGGAGGAACATTAGGATTTTTTGAAAAAAGTTTTCAACATTTTTTTGACAAAAATTTAAGGAGAAACCATTAGTAAAAAGGGTGGTCAAAAAAGTTCCATTTTGACATTTTTTTAAATTTGTACTTGGCAATCGAAATTTTTTCCTAAAAATAACCCCCTAGAGGTAATTTTATACTAGGAATCGATTGCGCACATTTAATCGATTGCGCGAATCCTGAAATTGCTTCCATAAAACTGAGTCAGGGAAATGTTGGGTTTTTCTCTTCAAAAACTCAATTTTTTCATTTAGAATCATGGTCAGGAAGCATTTTCAGGTTTCGAGAATGTGCACAATCGATTCCTCGCATAAAATTACCCCTAGAAGGTTATTTTTAGGAAAAAAATTTGTTTCAACAAAAGGCACTTTTTGAGTCATTCTGCGAAATGGAACTTTTTTTGGGCCTCTCTGTATTCTTCATGTTCTCAATTTCGAGTTCACAAATTTTGCTTTTGTTTAAAACTATTTTAATTTTTTGAAGTTTTTCAAATTTCAAAACGTTAAACTTTTTATAGTTTATCCATTTTTCATAATCTTAGTGTCAAAGTATTGGGTTGGCAAGAAAGTCTTTATAGGTTTTTCAAAGTCAACTTTATTAATTACAAACAAGGCAAATTATTCAATATAGTCACCATTATTAAATATGACTTGCGCCCATTTCGTAGGCAATCTTCTGATTCCTCTATCAAAGAAAATGCAGGGTTCCTGGTCAAAATAGTTTATAAGCCACTTTTTGACATCTTCATCATTTTCGAAGTGCTGTTCATCCAGTTCAAGTTGCAGATCCCGGAAAAATGATAGTCTGACGGCGCAAGGTCCGTGCTATATGCTGAGTGGGGTAACACTTCCCAGCCCAGCTGCTGTAGTTTTGCTTTGGTAAACTTTGTGAGGTCTGGCATTGTTGTGTTGGAGGATGATCTTACAAGGAACCGGCAAGTTGAGTCCGTGGAATTTCGATCCGAGACATATATTAAAAAATTCCTCATAATTTTTTAAGATTTTTGGCAAAATCCATTTTTCCTTAATGAACAGTTAAGGAAAAACGAAATATTCTCTGTTTATTGAAACGATTTATCAAATATTGAAATTTTACTTATTTTTAATTTTTTTTTGATAAGTTCGACATATTCAAATGTGTGACGTGCCGGCAGATGTGCCCACGTTATTTGCCAGGCAAGTTACGCCAAATAATGGCAAATAATATTTTCTTTGGCAAATAATCAATTTGATAAGTTCACTAAGTTTTTCTTTTTGGTAAGTTCGACAGAAAGTCAGACAACAAGAAATTTTTTATCAAATTTTTTAAGCTAAAAAAGTCTAACTTTAAAAAATAATGTTAATTAAATTAAGTTTCATAATTATTGCTGACTTATTCATAATTATTATGAGTTCATAATCACAAAAATACTTTTTAGCTGAAGAATTCGCTAAAAAGAATTTAGCTAAAACGTCACACATTTGAATATGTGACGTGCAGGCACATGTGTCCGGCACGTGCCGGGTACACGTCATATGTCCTGTAGTCTAAACGGCAGAAGGTCATTTCAATAAGTTTTTGCTCTTTGATAAGTTCGGCAGTAAGTCAGACAACATTGAAATCTGACTTGCTGTCGAACTTATAAAAAAATTTTAAAAAATTAAAATTTCAATATTTGATAAATCGTTTCAATACACAGATTTTATTGATTGCCTGAGTGCCGATTAATCGCTTCAATATAAAAGCTCATTTGAAAATGATTTTTATAATTTTGTTTAGCTCATAACTTTTTATGGTTAATTTTTCAAGTAGTGCCGTAAAAGAAAAAAATGCTCCAGTTTTTGTCCTCTATCTTTTAAAAATATTTCCCCGAAAGTAGACTGGTCCTTTAAGAGAGATGACGAGATTGATAAACGATGCCATTTATTAGGTTCTGTGAGATCATGAGGTATCCATGCTCCTAGCTTTGATTTATAGCCAAGAGCATGAAGGTGGTCTATTGTAGTATCAGAGGTCCCAAGTTGATCTGCTAAATTGCGTGTTTTTTGGGGTTGTCTTCTTTTAAAAGATCGATCAGCCAATGTTCTTCTAACTTCGATGGTCTTCCCGAGCGTGGTTGGTCTTCAAGACTGATTTCTCCAGAACGAAAACTTTTGAACCAAGTCTGACATGTTTGTTCGGAAGTACTACCTTGGCCATAAATGTCATTGATATTTCGGGCCGCTTGAGCTGCAGTTACCCCACGAAAATATTCATGATAAATTACATGACGAATATGATTAGATGGAAGATCATTATTTGATAAAGAAAAATAAATAGTGAAAGAAACAATAAACAAGTAAAGACCGAATTTCGACATGCTTCTAGTAGTAACTGGCAAACTCTCTCAAAGTTACATAAATAAGTCGTGGAATGATGTAAATATTTACAAATTGAGAAACAAAGAACGGATCTATAGAGACTTTCTTGCCAACCCAATATTCGAGAGGGTCGAACTTAAAATCCTATCACGGTTGTCGAAAGTGTGCAAAAAGTTCCGACACCCACAAAAACGCTATAAAAATTGCCAGAAACTTGTTCTATGGGGTTTTCGCGACCGGAAAACAAGATTCTGAGCGATTTGAGGCGCGCCGAGCTCTAGGGAACACATATTAGAAGGATCGCTCTTATATAACACACCCATAATAAAGAAAAAAGCGATTTTTTATGCTTGAAAAATTCCAATTTCAACTTATTTTTTGCTTAGATTTGTAGCATACTGTAAATTTTATACGTTATTTGTTAAACTTTAAAAAATGGTTTTATGATAGATTAGAATACTTTTTATATGCTTATGAGATTTTCTTATGGTTTGAAAAATTTCAGGCTTAAAATTTGAAATTTAAGTTCAAAAATGCGAAAAATCCTTTAAAAATGTTTTTTTAACGAAATGGAACAGGTTTTTTATATTTTTAACGTTGTCTCAACTTTTTACACACTTTGGTCAGCCGTGCTAAAGTCAAAAACTAGGTCACCAGCGGGATTTGAATAGTGTCCCCGTTCCGTGATTAGGGCGTTCGAATGAGCTATTGACCGACGGAAACGGAATTAAACTCGATTTTTGGTGAATTTTTGAAATGTGGGAGCAATTAAAAAAACAACTTTTTCAGTATTTTTGGTCTAAAAATTCGAAAATAAAAGCTTTTTCAATAATTTTTTTCGAAAAAATCCCGTGGTTAGGACGTTCGAATGAGCCATCGGACGACGGAGACGGAATTAAACTCGATTTTTGGCGAATTTTTGAAATATGGGAGGAATCAAAAAACAATCTTTAAATATACTTTTGATTTCCTCATTCAGGATACAGTTAAACAGGTTAGATCTTTTAAATATCATAAGCTACGATTTTTTTATGACAGTAAATTTCATACATGCTTCGACTTTGAAATAAACTAAAAAGAAGGTCAACACCTAAAAGTATGCTTTCGAAACTATACTTTTTGGATGTTGGCCTTCATTTATCTCAAGGCTGAAGCATGTATGCAATTTATCGTCAAAGAAAAAATTGTAGCTTAAGTCTTTAGTGAAAGAAATTAGAAAAATCTCAACTTGTCTCAAACCATCCATAAGGAGACGGTTTTTATGCTCGTCTTTTGATCTTAGTGAAAGAAATCCTGTTCGGGTAGGAGCGTCAGGTTAGCACGGGTCACCAAAATCCGATCAGTTTTAAAAGTTTAAATTAGAGACCGAAAATGGGCCCCCTCGTTTTCGGACTTTTTTGTTTTGAAGTGTGCTACAAAAAAATTTCCTTAAATAATCTAGGGGGCCTGAATGCGGAAACAATAGATCAAGTGTCCCTCTAATTTATAAAAAAATTTTGAATTGTGAACTTTTTCCTAATTAGAGATATGCAGTCAAGCCCCCTCGGGTTCGTCAAAAACCATGGGGGCCGAGGGGGCCTGACTGCATATCTCTAAGAGGGAAAAGATTTGAATCCTAAATTTGTTTTATAAATATAGAGGAGTGTTCAATCTATTATTCGCACATCCAGGCCCACTAGGTTGTTTCAGACAATTTTTCTAGAAAATTCGAGGGGGCCCAAACTTAGCCTGAGACCTCTTCTGGCTCCTTTGGGCCCCTCGAATTTTATAGAAAAATTTTTTGAAACAACCTAGGGGGCCTGGATGTGCGAATAATAGATTGAACACTCCTCTATATTTATAAAACAAATTTAGGATT
>OZJO01012032.1:0-26465 GCA_900406225.1 Acrobeloides nanus | reverse complement strand
TTATTACAATTCAGGCAATTCGTGTTAATGTACAAACCAATTTGAATTGGACAGAAACAAAAGTCTGAAAGTTACAATGATAAGCGATAAACTGGGGGATTTGAACATGAGAATGATGTTAAAGTTTTCAACTGAGATCTTCCAAAATCCAGTCTTAAATTTGAAAACAATCCCGATGGAGATTGGGGTCGAGAATCCCGGTCCCGACTTCGGGACCGGGATCTGAAAAAAGCTGGGATTCCCGGGACCTCCTGTACGACTCTAGTTTAAACTCAGAACGCTAAAACAAAAGTTGTAGGGAACAATGAGAGAAGACGATTGACACCAAAATTATCGAAATCATAGGTCGGCAAAATGGGGGAGGGGGAGAGGACCTCCGATGAGGTGGTCCCCCACCACCTCCACCAAAAAAACGACCTTTTTTAGCTTGAAGTAGTCTTCTGCACCCAATTTTTATGGACCACTTCATATGTTCGGCTGGGTCTATGTGTGATCACTCCTCAATTTTGGGCCCATGAGTGCGTGGTCCCCCCCCCCCCCCCCCCCCCCTGCCGACCTATGATGCAGATGCATAGTCGGGGGAGGGGGAGTTAATATTTTTTTCATATATAGGCGGTTTGACATATATGGTACTGGCTGTTGTGTCCCGGGTGCAACGGTACTCGTCTGACGATTCTACCGGAACACTCGAGAAACACGACCTGTACTCTCTGCCTTGTGAGAAAAACGATTGCGCACATTCCCGAAACGTAAAAATGCTTCCCTGATTCAGAAGAAAAATGCCAAAATGACTATTTTCGCTTCAAAAACCTAATTTTTGTTTGAATCAGGGAAGCATTTTCATGCTTCAGAAATGCGAGAAATCGATTCCCCGCATCGAATTACCTCTAATAGGATCATTTTAGGGAAAAAATTTTGGGTCCAAAATTCTTGAAAAATGGTAAAATGGAACTTTTTTTGCTCCACCCTGATTTAAACATTAAATAAACCGGGTACTATTTTTGCTTACACTACTGTTGAGGGGGCATCCCATGGAGGTCGTGGATCCTAAGGAGTTATGGGCTAATTTCTTCCAACAGTCCTGTTCAATATCCCAACTTTAGGCCTTCCCACAACTAGCTTTCCCTCATCTCCCTGACGAAGAAGGAGCCCACCCTGACGAAGAAAACCAACAATCAAGCGATGACTGGTTCGAAAACCTCCGTTACTCCAGACAAGTCCCTTACAAAGACCTAAACCCTCACCCACCACATCATCCCCATATAGGCGATGTCCATCCAGAAAATATCCGCCCACAAATGATAGGCAGCGACCAAATCGAATATGAAAAAAGTGACAGCCCCAGGGAAATTCGCCGATTTGCACGACAAGTAATGTTGATCCCAAAAGAGTTGGCAAAGGAAATGGAAAAAGTAGAAGATGACAGAAGTACGGCTTATGTACCTCCAGACTTGTTTTCATCGAATCAAGAAATTAAAAAAGTTTTTAAGCGTGATCAAGTTGTGGTCGAGTCAAGTTTGTATGAAAAAGGCCATGAACCACAAGCTCGAGTGGAAAAGGAAAAAAGTGTCTAATTTGTATTTATCAATTTATAGAGGATGTATATATGATATAACTTTTAGCTAAGATAAGTTTATCACCCATGGTGTAGGAGCAAGTGGCACAAAATTCATCTTGCAAGGAGAGGGTTCGATCCCCAGAGGTTGACATTATGTTTTTTGCATTTCAAAAAAGTTGTAAAAGCGAACCCCCTTTTTTTCTTGAAAAACATTTGCCTATCGTCATTTTTTGATTTTGAACTATATGGGACTCTATAGGGATATCTTGTCTGTATAGATGCCCAAACAGGTCAAAATCGAAAAATAATATGTGCAAAAATTTTTCATGCCGATCTCCTAGAATCGAACCCTCCTCATTCAAAATGAATTTTAGTCACGTGCTCCTACACCATGAATACTAAATTTTTTATCTTGGCGGGAGAATGCCCTATATGTTACACGGCGCACCAACGAGGAAAAAGGTGCAAGCAAGGGTCAAACTCAGCTCGCCGAGCTTTTCAAAACGAGTACCATATCGTGGGGTTTTATGGTTTGACCCATGGCCGATCGGATAACGTGCTCGACCTTTACTCATAGGGCGCGGGTTCGATCCCGCGCCCAAAAGTCATGTTTTATTTTGTTGTCAAATTTCATGAAAATTTTTGCATACCCATATTTTTATGCGGGGAACACGATGGTGCTAATATTTTCCCATGAAAACTTTTGAAAAAATTGGAACCCCGTGTGGTGCCCCGTGGTTAGTATTATTTCATTTGACTATGTATATTTTTTTATTACAAAATGAATAAATTATAAATTTTATAAATAATATTGATGACAATGAAAAAAAAAGCAAAAGAAAATATTCATGTTTTATATAAAAGAAAAAAGTCGATAGCCAAGTGGATAAGGAAGCCAACCGTCCGATCTGGTGAGTTAAGCAATGTTGGGCCAACGGGTTCGATTCCCGGTGAGTAAAATTTTTGATTTTCAAAAAACTTCAAAAAAAATTGATTTTGAGAGAGCAAAATTTTTTTCTAATCCCACTTCGAAAGAACCTTTTTTTGAATCGCTGAAAATAAAATTTTCGACCTCTAAGGTTTGAACCCGGCCTCTTCAGTGCTTGCGCCTAACGTCCTAACCGCTTAACTATAGGCTATCAAGTTTGGGGCGGAAACGGACTATAATCATTACGTTTTTTGGCAAAAATGGAACAAACTCGCAATTTTTAAAAACGAGTAATGGTAGTATACTCATTCTAACGAGAAGAGTAAAACTAGTACCATATTGTACACAGAGGCGACAGAATCTCATGGCCGAGTGGTTATTGTCCAGGATTGCATAATATAGGTCTCGGGTTCGAATCCCGAGACATGTGGTTCTCCAACCCTCCTGAGCCCATGGCCGAGTGGCTAAAGTGTCAGATTTGCAGTTTATAGGTTTGGGTTCGAGTCCTGCTTCGAATTTAAAGTTCTCCAAATTCCATGAAAATTTGTGCACATCTCTAATTTTGGCCTCTAAACACTTTGCAATCATTTTTGATCAGTAAATACTTGCTGGGTTGTATACTAAGGTTAAGTTTTATAACGCTTAAAATCACTATTACTATACACCCCCCCCCCAAGCAATATTCACTTATCCAAAAATTATTGCAAAGTGTTTTAGAGCCAAAATAGAGATATGCAAAAATTCTCATGGAATTTTGACAATTTTAAATTCGAAGCGGGATTCAAACCCAAGGCTATAAACTGCAAATCTGATACTTTAGCCACTCGATCATGGGCTCGGGTGGGTTGAAGAAGAACCAAATGTCTTGGGATTCGAACCCGAGACCTATATTGTGCAATCCTGGACACTAACCACTAGGCTATGAGATTCTGTGTGTACAATTGGAACGAGTTTTACTCGTCTCGCTGAGTCGAGTATAATGGCATTACTCGTTTTTACAATTTTGAGTTTGTTCCATTTTTTGCCAAAAAATCGCCGTGTAATGTTATTGGGATCCCCAGTTTATGTATCAGGCACATATTTTCAGGCTTAATCAAAATATAAAAAAACTCAAATTTGACAAAAAAAATCACACGTTGACAGTTTCTTCGTACTGGTAATAATTAGGCCTATATCTTCTACCCAAAAACGACACTATACATACGAATATGAAGATTAATAAATATAAGAAAATTAAATAAGCTAGAGCCAAGAAATATTTATCATAGGCCATAGTTTGTTTTCAGATTTATTAGACCCGTTGGTGGGGATACCTGCCAAAAATAAATATGCAAATTTAGCCACCTAGTAATCAATATAGAGATGAAAATTGAAAAAAGTTCAAAAATAACAAGTTCACAAATTAGTGCAATTTGTAGAAGACGAAGAGAATTAGTTCAAACAAGCATAGAAAATGTGACGCATGTGTTAACTTTAAGATACATTCATGTACATGCAAGCTTGAATGCTTATGAAGACTCCCTGGGGTGGTTGTTGTGTTCATTGCTTGATTCAATAATAAGCAACAGATGGGGAAATCTCTTCAAAATTTTCTAATTTTAAGAATATGTTTGAGTGGGCAAATGAGACGAATCGTAGGAGATCCAAAAAAAGAGCATAGAGGTCAAAAATTAACACAATTTTTTACAAGAGATCAAAAAAGACATTATTTTTTAACCAAAATAGCAAAGTGTATCATTTTAAAAAAAATGCAAAAATTGGAAGCAGTTGAAAACCAAACTAAGAGCACATTTAGAAATCCAAAATTAGGCTTAAGCTAAGCCTAAACCTAAGCCTAAGCCTAAGGCTAAGGCCTAAGCATAAGGCTAAGGCCTAAGCCTACGGCCTAAGCCTAAGGCCTAGTAAGAGGGGGGGGGGGCAATCCGGACAATTGTCCCTGTCAGGAAAAATTCTGAAAAAAAATCATAAGGGTACCCCCTTATGTTTTTGTCCAAAATTTTTGTGAGAATTTTTTAAAAATCATAAGGTTGATCTTGGTCAAAGTTTGAAAAAAACCACATCTACCTGTGGATTTTGGAGTTTGGGTCATTTCCTCCCCATCAGGAAATCCTGGCTATGTGGAAATCAATAGGAAATTTTTTTCATTTTTTCAGTTATGGAGAGGGGGCGAGCCCCTGCTTACGTTACTGGGGTTACCCCACAGACCCATGCACATAACAAAGCAAAAGTTATATGAAGACAAGCATTCAAACAAGCTTCTTCTGAAGATCGTACATCTTGGGAACCGTATCTAACCTTAGGAGTCTTATCTTTCTTCAATTCGTTAACTGTGACCTCTGCCGGCAAAACAGTTTTTAAAAGAGTCAGCAAGGTGTTCAAATTTTCCACATTCATATATATAACCAAGCCATCATTACGAGGAGACTTTGTCAGCACCGTGGTGGTTTCTTTTAAGATGAAGAAGTAGATTTTTGAAGGGGATTGTCTAAAAAATTTTTATGGAAAAATAAGATCACCATCGCGTTTCTCCTATAAAAATACTCAAAATTTTCATCATTTTTGAATGATGCAAAAAGAAATCGTTCCGAGAGGAATCGGACTCGCTCCTTCAGAGGGGGATTCTGGTATCCTAACCAGTTGACTATGTGCTTGCAGAATAGTGAATTTTGAGCGGAAACGGGTTATATACCTGATATCTTTTGACCTATAAAACCAAGCATATTTGATTCTATTCAAATAAAAAACATTTGGTATTGGAAGAACAATAATTGTTGAATTTGTTAGCTTAAAAAGTTTTATTACTTAAACAATTTATGTTTCAAAAAAAGTACTTTCAAATACTTATCCTCATATAAAATTTCAGAATTGTCCATGTCCAAAAAATATTTAATTCAAATGAAATGCTTTTTTACAGATTTAACAAGCAAAAATTTTTAGGGTTAAAGTAAATAACAAATATAGAAATCAATAAGTCGAACTATGTATGATAAGAAAAATTGGGTTTTATATATAGGTTTATGCATACGTAAATGATTCATGCTGTTTTTCAAAATACCGGAAGTGTAAACAATGATAAAATGACAAATCTCAGTAGCACTGGAATGGTCTGATGTAACGTGGACAGTTTTTTAGTAAGAATTTTACACTGAACAAAATGAAGTCAAAATAAAATTTCAAAAAGTTGAAGAAAAAATGTATAGGGTGAGAGCAAAAAAAGAGTAGAACTTTGTGCACTTATGCACTATCTCCCCCCTAGGGGGGGAGGGATTCTGCATAAATTTATGCAGAGTCCCCACAAGATGAAAATAAAAAAATCAATCTTTTTCATCTTTTTTGCTTTGGTTTAGGCTAAAGGCTTAGATCTAGATTTAGGCTTAAGTTAGGCCTAACCTAAGTCTAAGCCTAAGTCTAAACCTAGGCTTAAGCCTAAGCCTTTAGTCTAAACCAAAACAAAACCAATGAAAATTTGATTTTTTTTGTTTTCAGCCCGGGGGATAGTGCATAAGTGCCGAACTTTGCAATTTTTTCAAGATTTTTAATTTTCACCAAAATAACCTATAGGGGATTTTCTATTTGAGGAATCGATTACACAATTGCTAGACATTGAAAACGCTTCCCTGACACTGATTCAGGGTAGAGATGTGTGTATCAGGGCTGTGTCGGAATAAAGTAGGAACAGGCTCAAAAAGTATGCTCCCGAAAGGCTGTCAGCATAATTTTTTTTTAAATGACGCAAAAATGCTTTTCAGGAAGGAAACTTTCTAAAGCAACATAAGTTTTTCAGCTAGATAAAAATATATTCAAAGTTTCCATGTAATACGACCACGCAGGGATGCGGACGAGAACTTTGAATTTTTTTCTTGAGAAAATGTTGAATAAAATATTTTTGAGATCAAAACCCGCGCCTTATGAGGGAAGGCTAACCACGTTAGCCAACCGACAATGGAAAACCCACAAAACCCTATGATATGGTACGTTTTGAAGCGCTCAGCGAGCTGAGTCTATTGCGAAATTTTGGTGCCCTACGCCACTGATGAAAACTACCCAAGCCTACCCTTCTCTCAACGACACTCACCAGAAAAGTTTCGATGAGAGAGGGAGGAAGACGCTGTTCTTTTACGTTGCTATACTGAGCCATAAAAAAGTTTTTATATATTTATTTTACATTACATTACAAACAGCAGCATTACATGTATTACAGCAGTTATCCACTCTCTGGGAATTATATATAACCTTAGGAGTCTTATCTTTCTTCAATTCTTTAATTGTGACTTCTTCCGGCAAAACAGTTTTTAAACAAGTCAACAAGGTGTTCAAATTTTCTACATTTATATATATAACCAAGCCATCATTACGAGGAGTTGTCAGCACTGTGGTAGTATTTTTTAAGATAAAGAAATAGATTTTTGAAGGGGATTGGCTAAAAAATTTTTCATAGAAAAATAATATCACCATCGTGTTCCACGTATAAAAATATCCATATGCAACATTTTTTTATCATTTTTGAATCATGCAAAAAAGTAATTGCTCCAAGAGGAATCGGACTCGCCCCTTCAGAGCGGGATTTTGGCATCCTAACCAGTTGACTATGTGTGTTGTAGTGTGCTGACTATATGTTTGCGATTGTGCCCGATGGTCACCGGTCTGATAAGGATCGTGCCAAGAAACCTAGGGTTCACGATCATAACAATGTGCTTGCAGAATGGTGAATTTTGTGCGGAAACGGATTATATACCTGATATCATGTGACCTATAAAACCAAGCATATTTGATTCGATTCAAATAAAAAACATTCGGTATTGGAGGAACAATAATTGTTGAATTTGTTAGCTTAAAAAGTTTTGGTAATTAAAAAATCCTTATATATATTACCGTTTTATCTGAAAGGCTTAGGCCTAAGTTTAAGCCTAGTTCTAAGCCTAAGCCTAGGCTTAGGCTTAAGCGTAGCTTAAGCTTAAGCTTAAGCTTAAGCCTAAGCTTAGGCTTAAGCCTAGGCCTAAGCCTTTCAGATAAAACTAGTTTTATCAGATAAAACTGATTTTCAAATAAAACGGTAACATATATAAAATGCTTGTGTTCGTGTGTACAGGCGATTTTTTTAATGGTGAACTCTAAATCGTTATCAACCTATACCACGGTGTAGAGGGTAGTAAGAGGAGCAAAATGAGGGGTTGATCATGGGTCCAACCCTTACGGTTAATTTTTTACAGTGTTATTTCCTTTTCCTTAAGGATTATGAGGGAACGGAAAAACACGCTAATTTCGACTACAACAGGGTTTTTGGTCATGGAGAATTCAATGATGATATTTATAATTTATGCACGACCACGCAGGGATGCCATGCACTTCCATGCTTTGAGCGCCAATAGGCGTTCGGTCTCGGTACTTTAATAGAATATAAAAAGTACTTTCAAATATTTATCCTCGTATAAAATTTCGGGATTGTCCATGTCTAAAAAATATTTGATTCAGCAAAAATTTTTAGGGGTGGAGTGAATAACCAAATATATTAAGAAATCAATCAGCCTAACTATATATGATAAGAATTTGGTCATAAAATTGGTTTTTATATTAAAAGGTTTGTGTATACAGAAATGATTCATGCTGTTTCCAAAATACCGCAAGTGTAAAAAACGATAAAATGACAAATCTCAATATCACTGAATGGTCTGATGTGACGAGGGCAGTTTTTTCGTAAGAATTTTACGCTGAACACGATGGAGCCAAAATAAAATTTTTTAAAATTGAAGAAAAAAATGTATAGGGTGAGGCAAAAAAAGAAGTGGAACTATGCGATTTTTTCAAGATTTTTAAAGGGCCAGTCCAGTGATTTACAACCATATGAAAAAATGATATATTCGGAATGATCATGAAAAATGGAGCATTTTTTCTTTTTACGGCATCTTCTGAATCGTTGTAGTTTTCGAGATAATTGCGTTTGAAATTTTTGAATTTATTACAAGCTCTTCGTTGTAATACACAAACTTTTTTGAATTTTTTGCGGAAAAATCGATTTTTGCATCANATGTTCTGAATCGTTGTAGTTTTCGAGATAATTGCGTTTGAAATTTTGAATTTGTTACAAGCTCTTCGTTGTAATACACAAGCTAAAAAAGTTTGTGTATTACAACGAAGAGCTTGTAACAAATTCAAACGCAATTATCTCGAAAACTACAACGATTCAGAACATGTCGTAAAAACAAAAAATGCTCCATTTTTCATGATCTTTCCAAATATATCATTTTTCCATATGGTTGTAACTGACTGAACTGGTCCTTTAATACAGGGTTCGTAAAAAGTTCTGACTCAAAAATATAAGCCGAAAAAAGGCAAAAAAAGTTACACGGCGAAAGTTAACGTGGCGAGATTCGTGGCGAAAGTTGTAGCCTATGTTTGCTCGTGTTTTAATTATTTACTTGTTTCACCACATGCTATATTGTTTCATTTTGGCTTGAAGAAGTTGCTATACGACGAAACGTCGCGAATAAAATTATCCCATCGCTAGTAATATCTTGGTCAACCAATACCTTGTTACCTTTCTGAAATTTTTGATTCCCTAAAACAAAAGTTCGATCTCCAGGGAGCAAACCCTCCTTGTTCAAATGAATTTTGTATCACTTGCCCCTGCTGCGTAACATAATCGGACACTTATCAGGCATCTTGCTATGAAAAAAGCTATACTAACACTTTATATACTCTTTATTTAAGAAAATAAAAAATATCTTATTCACAATTTTCTTAAGAGTACCAAAGCTTATTTCGCCAATGGAACTTTTGCAACAAAATGCCGATCATAAATATCTCGAACTATGAAGCTAGCTTTAGTAGCACTGATTTGTGACGGCTCGGGTTCGGGCTCAGGTTCGGGCGCTGGAATTTTCGCTTTTAGTTCAGGTGCGGATGCGGCCGACGGTGCTGGTGCATGGTTTGAAGATGTTATATGGTTGGAATTTTGAACTGCTGGTGGTACTGGTGGAGCCGCTAAAAGTTTTTAATCATATTTTGAGCATTTTAACTCATCAAACATAAAATCGAAAAGATTTGATTTGTGATGAAAAAGTTCAAGGTTTGGGCTAAGGCTAGGCTTGGGCTAAGGCTTAGGCTTGAGCTTAGACTAAGGCTTGGGCTAAGGCTTGGGCTAAGGCTTAGGCTAAGAATTAGGCTTGGGCTTAGGCTTACTACTATGACATACCTACAGGGTACCCCAAAAGGGCACTTTTATAGTTTTTTCTCAATTTTTTCAAAACTTTTCAAGTTTTTAATTTTTACCAAAATAACCTTACAGGGTGGTTTTTGAATTGAAAAATAATGAAAATTTTTTCACAACAATTTTCAAAATAAAAAACTCCTTGGCCCATAAGTGGAAAAAACTTTGTCAATTTTTTCCAGGGACGAGGAAGAAACGATCCCCCTTCTCCATTTAAATAAGCAACTTTAAACATATACCCTCATCTTCAAATAGATCATAGACAGTTTCATAAACATTGATAACATTACTCGGCCTTAAATTAAGTGATGCAGGCGTATGCTCTGGTTGAATAATTATACTATCATCGACATAAAATCTAAAAAGTCCATATATAACACATTTCCTGTCAAGTGGAAAAAATTCATCACCCATGGTGCAGATGCAAGCGCACAAAATTTATCTTGCATGGGGAGGGTTCGATCCCCTGAGATCAAAATTTTATTTTTTCTAATAAAAAAGTTGTTAAACAAACCCTCTTTAAAATTTCATGAAAACATTTTATCTAAAATTATTTTTCGATTTTGACCTATGTGGGATCCTATACACGGTGCACAAGAATGCCGAAAGATGCAGTCAAGGATCAAAATTAAAAAAACTTCGCCAATCAACTCAGCTAGCCGAGCGCTTCAAAACGAGTTCTATATCATGGGGTTTGGGGTCTGACCCATGATCGGTTGGCTAACGTGCTCGGCCTTCATTCATAGAGCACGGGTTCGATCCTGCGTCCAAAAGTCATTTTTTATTTTGTTGTCAAAGTTCATGAAAATTTTTGCATATCCACATTTTTATGCGGGGAACACGATGGCGTTAATACTTTCCCATGAAAACTTTTCCCTGAAAAAATCTAAAAATCTCAAAAAGAATTTTCCAATTGTTCCAAAGGTTTTCATAGAAAAATAATAGTGCCATCGTGTTCCTCAAATAAAAATGTGGATATGTAACAATTTTCATGCATTTTGACAACAAAATAAAAAATGACTTTTGAGCAAGGGATCGAACCCGCGCTACTATGAATAAAGGCTAAGTACGGTAGCCAACCGGCCATATGTAAAATCTCCAAAACCCCGTAATATGATACTCATTTTGAAGCGCATGGCGAGCTGAGTGATCCCCTTTTTTTCTAAAATTTTGACCCTTGCTTGCACCTTTTTCAATACAATTTAAGAGTCTTACAACAAACTTCTTGAAGGCAATCGACATTTTCTGGCATAAGCATGCATAAGAAGTTCCATTTTGGTACCAATTTTTACCGAAAAATTCGTTTCTGTATTTTTATCTGGGCCGATAAATCGTAGTTTTATATATTGAGCCATATTGTATGAGCCTAAAATTGGAGTTTTGGACAAGTGTGTGGCTAGATCAGAAAAAATAAAGGGCCGAAGCCCTCTATCAATACTGAAGTGGCAGTAAAACGAAAATTCAAAAATTTAAATGTGTGGAGGGGATGGAGGTGGTGCCAGGAATTTTTGAGGAGGGGGGGGGCGAAGACAGTGCCATAGCCAGTAATTTTTTGGGGAGGAGTGGAGACAGTGCCAGGAATTTTAGGGGAATGTGGAAGCAGTGCCGTAGCCGGAAATTTGGAGAGGGGGGGAGGTAACTTTTGGGTCGAATCCAAAAATCATAATGGTCCTCCTTACGATTTTTTCATAAATTTTTTTAAAAAATCGAGCAAAACCATAAGGGATAGGGGGGGGGAGACCAAGAAGTGCCATAGACAGGGATAACTACCCCCTAAAATTCCAAAAATTCATTGAAAAAATGAGGAAATCCATAAATTACCCCCCCCCCTAAAATTTTTCTGCCATAAGGGAGCTTGTATGATTTTTTCGAATCTTGAAAATTTTAGGAGGTAATTACCCCTCCCCCCCCCTTTTGGCTACGGCGCTGGGTGGAGAGTTTAAAATTTTTTATCAAATTTGCGCGGGGGAGGCTGTTGAAAATTGTTTTAGCAAATTTGAGGGGTAGATGTGTGATGTTTGACAAATTTGCGGGGGATGGGATGATTTTTCACAAATTAGCGGGGGGGGGAGGGGAGAGAAATGATTGTTGGCAAATTTGTAGTGGGTCCAAAAATTGTGAAAAGTTTAATTTTTTCGAAAAAAAACTTCACACAAAATCAATAAAATTAGAGTCAAAAAATCGTTTGCAACAAAGCCAAAACATACTTAAGCAGATTGTTGGATCAGTTTACACTCATACACTATTGATTGAGCTTGATTTTGTTGAACAACGCATATTGCCATGAGCAGTGGGGGAGAGAGAAACAATTGTTGTGCGTTTCTGCACTAGCCCGGAATTCACCCGTCCGCAAATCAGTTATAGTTTTTAAACGTTAAAAAAATGAAAGTAGCCTTTATAAAATGAAAAGTAGCCTTTTAAAAATTTAAGAAATTTATTTTACAAAAAATAAATGGATGATAATAATCCAAAAAATATTTTCTAATATAATTACGTTTCATTTGGCTTTTATATATTTGTGTAATTATAAAATTTCAAATTGATCGAACTTTTAACTGCAAATATTTTGTTTGGCACCAATATTCTGGATTCGGATTCTGAATTCGGATTCTCAATCTGGATTCCGAATTCGGATTCTGGATTCTGAATCCGGATTCTGATTCTCAATCTGGATTCCGAATTCAGATTCTGGATTCGGATTCTGAATCCGGATTAATTCGAATTCTGATTCTCAATCTGGATTCAAAAAATCGATTTTCTGAAAATAAGCCTATCATGTAGAAATACATTCACTGATCATTTTTTATTTTTACACCATAGGGCGTAAACCTCATTTTCATGAAGAAAAATTGCAAAAAAGTGAGGTGCCTGGGGACAGTGCAAAAAGGAACTGTCCCCGATGGGGATTAAACTCGCCACCTCTGGTGGCAAAAGCACAGCGCTTTGCAACTGCGCTACAGAGGACATATGATTCAATCGTCTTCAGTTTTGCTATGATTTATCGAATTTTTTGTAATTTCTGTACCAAATATTGATAAAAATTATATTGTTACACAATATTTTTTTTATACTCCAGCAAAAATTTAGAATTTTTTTATTTATGTTTTATTTATTCTTCGTTACAAAAAATTCGATAAATAATAGCAAAACTGAAGACAGTTGAATCATATGTCCTCTGTAGCGCAGTGGCAAAGCGCTGTGATTTTGCCACCAGAGGGGCGAGTTTGATCCCCATCGGGGACAGTTCCTTTTTACACTGTCCCCAAAATTGTCCCCAGGCACCTCACTTTTTTGCAATTTTTCTCCATGAAAATGAGGTTTACGCCCTATGGTGTAAAAATAAAAAATGATCAGTGAATGTAGTTCTACATGATAGGCTTATTTCCAGAAAATCGATTTTTCTGTTGCACTGGTCCTTTAACTCAATAAGGGTGGGTAGGGCTTCCATAAGTCAGTCTCCAATTAGTGACAAAATTGTTCAAAATAGTTACGAAAATAGTTCAAAAAAATAGATTAAATTTTTTTCACCAAAAATCGTCAAAAAAGTGCCCACATGACCTTATCAGAATATTTGCCCCTTATACAGGAATTTTGTCCATTTGGTAAGTATATTTATCTCTATGCTCAAAACTTTTCCCTTCTCTCCACATACCCGATAACTGCTAGATCCAGTGGTCCATGCAATGAACAAGTAGCTATAAATAATTGCAAAACAATAACCGTGTTTTGTATTCGTTGCCACATAAATAGGCATAATAATATAAGCGGTATAACTATTAAGAAGGACATTACCCAAAGTTGAATTAACACAGCTTTGTATAATTTTACTTGAAGTTTATAAGTATTGGCATGCCATTTCTGTTTGGCTCTTTTTAAAAAGAACATAGGAGTTATCGAAATAACCAATATGCAAAATAACATTATTGAAGCGCCAATTACTGAGAAAGGAAACACAAAATTCAAACTATTTAATACTAAAATATATAATTTACAGTCAGACTCAGGCACATTGCGAGAGAAGGGAGCCTATAGATAGCGTTGCCAGATGCTATAGATAACGCAGCCCGTAGGGCTGCGTTAAATAACACACTAGTTGCTTACCTATATATTTCCTGCCTTGAAGCTCTTTATATACCACTGGTAAGATTTTGCTTAATGCAATATCATTTTCCTCACTTAATATAGATTCTCGATGAATATTGTAAACAACCAATGAAAATATAAAAAAGGATAATGGAGGAATAGCTACTATGATGGCCAATTTAACCGGATTGTCTATAAACTTAGTGGATTCAAACAAATTGAGCAAATATAAGAAACGATAAGTTGCAGCTATCAATACACCGAATAAAGTTGCTGCAACGCAAGCTACCCATATACAAATCAAAGTATAAAAAGTGCTTTTATCGATATAGGACTCAAGAGCACTGTTGATAACAACTATAGGATAAGGAGTTAGAAACGATAATGAAAATAGGGTAGTGCCAATTTGAGATAAAGTATTCCAAAATATGGTATTGATCAGATAATAGCGGTATATTTTGATCTGCTTATTTTGAAAAACAACATAAATAATTACGGGTACCATAATGAGTTGAATTGATAAAGTGATATGTTCAACGATTCCCGAGAATATAGCTAGAGGCCTATTATAAATTGCGTTTAAAGTGATATTTTCCATAGCCGAATAAATGAACGAGCTTGAGCTGTTAGACAAGAAAACTAATTTTGTTAAGAAATAATGATCAATTTCTTTGCTAGCGGGCAATTTCGGACAACTGAGGGCAGATGTTTTTCTAAAGGAAAATTCATTAAAAAATTAAGACCTTGTTTAATAATCTTCACAGAAAACCATTGAAGATGTTCTTGTAGTTCAGGAGAGCGCCTTCAAAGAAAGTCCCAGTCTTGAATCCACGCTGTGGTGCATGTATGAAGCCGTCGGTTAGATCGCCAAATTTTACTTCCATGAGTACCAATTATGAGTTTGATGGGCATTGCATGCTTCCATGAAGCATGCCCTACTGGTCAACCAGTCTTCGAATTCTTCATCCAAAAGTCGCATCTATTCATAGAGATCGATCAAGTGAAAATCTTGTAATTCATTGTTAGCCATTTTTGATCAATGATCAGTGAAGTTGCATGAAAGCAACGGTTTTATATAGTTTTTCACAGGCATCCCTGTGCGGTCGTATTTTGGTGGGAAAATCCTGTTAGATTTCCCGCCAAAAACGACCACGTAGGGATGCATGGGATGGGAATATTTGTTCATTTCTCGAAGAAATCGAATTTTCACCATTTTTCTGCGGTTTTCAGATGGCGGGAGTGCGCTCAATAGATTTTTCACATCAAATTACCCCTAAATGGGTAGTTTCCGGAAGAAAATAAAACTTTTTTGCCGAGTTTAGTCAACGTTAAGTGGCGACAACTAGGAGACACTTGCTCCCAATAATTTGAGTAAAAAACCCATAGCTTTGCCACTGCGCCACAGAGGACATATGATCCAACTGTCTTCAATTTCGTTATGGTTTATCGAATTTTAATTGTTCCCAGTCACCTCACTTTTTGCAACTTTTCTCCATGAAAATGAGGTTTACGCCCTATGGTGTAAAAATAAAAAATGATCAGTGAACACAGTTCTACATGATAGGCTTATTTCCAGAAAATCGATTTTTCTGTTGCACTAGTCCTTTAAGTTAAACCTCATTTTTCTAATCTAATTTATTCAATTACTTGTGTAAACGAAACATTCACCTGCGCGTATTTCTTGTTATCGCATGTCTCCGATGGTAGATATATTACTGGCTAGATGGATATGAAAGAAAAAATTTGAATAAAAGATTAATAAACAAGCTGAAAATTTGAAACCAAAATTTACTTTGACTAAAACGTAGTTCAAAGAATCAATAGAAAAAAGGTTCGGTTAGCTTTATTTTGTCAGAAACATTTTTTATATTCGTTTTTTTTGTTAACAGAGATTGAAGTTTGCCGTGCTTGGGCCTGGCCCAGCTCGCGCTTTCTGGTCGAACGAGCCTGTGCACTGATGGGCTGTTTAATCGAAGTCCGGACCGTGCCTAGAATGTCCGTTGAATGGGCCAGTGTATTGATCTAGAACATTAGGTCGAGATGGGCCTATTCCATTTGGACCGTTGGTTGTTAAATTTATGAAGTAGATTAAAAAATCACTTGTAGTCTGTTTATTTAAGTGATAGGGTGTACTCAGAGCATTTCAAAGCATCAAAAAAATTTTTAATCCTAATGGTCCTTCATTATGATTTTTCGCTAAAATATCCAAAATTTTCTATTTTTTCAACAAAATCATAATTTTCTGATCATTTTCAGCTATATGCAAGTCTAATTTCTCTGCTATTAAAGGTGAAATATGAGCTGCCAAAACTATAGCTTCCAGTTAACATCTTCTGAACTTTCTATGATGACTTATAATAGTAAGGTTTACATAATACAGTCAACTCTCCATATAGTGACACCCCTGACTAGAGTTGACCAGAGAAATTTCAATGACTGACTAGTGTAACTTTTTCAAGGTAATCTGCGGAGATTTGTCGATTGCGTCAACATTATTTACGTCAATTTTGATTGAGTCATAGGTCAATTGTGTCATCATACATTTGCGTCAATTTTCGATTGTGTCAACAGACATTTGTATCATCCGACATTTGCGTCAACAGTCATTCGCGTCATTGGGTGTCAAGGTAATAACGTTACTACTTTTTATCAGGAAGGTGTCAAGGTAGTAACAAAAACGTAGTAACGAAGTGTCAAGGTAGTAACAAGATGCAAGGTAGTAAAATATGGTGTTTTCCCATTGTGTGTCAAGGTAGTAACAACGCAATCAAAAATTGGCATAAATGTCGGATGACGCAAATGTCTGTTGACACAATCGAAAATTGACGCAAGCAAAAATTGACGCAAATGTCGGATGGCGCAAATAATTTTGACGCAATCGACACGTCTAAACCTGCTGACTAGTTTGGTTTTTTTAAAGATCTATATTTTAGCTTTGTAAAAAACCAAACTAGTCAGTAGGTTATCTTGAAAAAAGTTACACTAGTCAGTCATTGAAATTTCTCTAGTCAGGGGTGTCACTATATAGAGAGTTGACTATAACTTTTCATTTTTTAAAGGAAATATCGATGATAAAACCAAACGAGTTGTATTTTTCTTACACTATACGGAACTTTTATTCTTAATGTTAGCTTTATCAGTGGTCGGACTTGTACACTATGTCATCAGAAAAAGTCGAATTATAAATGTGATGAATATAAATTTGATATTTGCTGGATATTTTTGTATCATGTTGTTCTATATTCAATTATTTTTACGAATGTCAATTTTTGTGGCAAAAATGGGTTGCTTAGTCGAAGGTAATTATACAAAATCAAGGTACTCTGAGAGATGGAACCAAACTATTATGACAACTTTTTCAACGAATATCGATATGACTAGCTTGGGCTAAAACACGTATACCTATATCCGGCTTAGGATGAAAAATTATCCTTAGGCCCGGCTTACTCTGAAACACCTATCCCTAGGGTTGGAATAAGCAAAGACATCTATACCTAGGTCCGGTTTAGGATAAACAGCTATGTCGGATTTTCAACATATTCAAAGTTGAGCTTAATGGTAAAGGTTTTCATGACTCGGAAATGCTTTTAATGGATTCCCCGCATAAAATTACCCCTATAGGAGTGTGGCGTGTAAGTTTTATTAACACTGAACACGGATACATATTATATGCATTGGCTAGGCATAACCATAGCAACGCTTTCACCACATCTCCTTCTTCCTTTGTGTATGGCCTTCATACACCTAGGTTGGGAAAAAATATGTGTGAAAACGAAGCTACAGAGCGATCAGTTTGGTTTGCAACATCAATGTTTTTAGTCGTTCTCGCACCCCCTATAACGAATTTCTGTGCGGTTTTTTTTAAATTGTAGCTGAACAATCGCCAAATAAGTGTTGATAAAAATTGTCAAAATCTGTTGATCCTAACATTGTCAAAAATTACTTTGAAGTTTTCAAAATCAATTTTCTTCACCTTAACAAAATATTAGAAATTTAATTTTTGTATGAAAATACAGAGCTTTAGCCCCTCTAACACATACAAAAAACCGTATATAAAAATTATTTAACAGTGGCGAGATATTTGACTTTGAAGTTGATAGTCAAAAATGAGGCAAAAACAAAATTACACATTCGGGAATCGAACCCTCTACCTTCTGGCTGCTAGCCGAAAGCGCTAACCACTACGTCATGTGATGATAGTGTAGTGGGTAGCGCATTCGGATAGTAGCCAGAAGGTTGAGGGTTCAATTCCCGAGTGCGTCATTTTGTTTTTGCCTCATAGCTTGTTTTATAAGCAACAAATTCTCGTAAATGGTGAAGTGGTAAACGCCTCACTTTTCAGTCAAATGATTGAGGGTTCGATCTCTGAAATTTCAATTTTCAAAAATTGTTGAATTTAAAATCTTTTACCAAACCTCATAAATTCGCGTTTTTTGCCTATCATTTTCATTACATTTTTTCTGGAGGGAGATGACGCGTGTTTACGCTCCCCCCTTCATATATTACTTTTATGCTCATAAATTTTAGATGCTTCTCAATTTGGGCCTTTAAAAATCCTCCACCTTGCTAGAGAATCTTGCATAATAATCCACGGCCTATCTGTACCAGCCTTGGCTGCTGATCGTTGGATAGCTTCATACTTTCCTGAAGCCTACGAAAAATCCACAACTCCATATATCGGCATGGCTACTTTATTTGTTGCTTCAGTAATAACTTTAATATTAGAGACTTTACATTATTTGGGTCTTATATACACGATAACAATAATTATAATGGTAGCTGTATTTTGTTTGGTAGCCTTACCAGTGAGTAGAGATTTTAACAATTTAAAATACAATAAAAAAGTTTAGATTATGGTATACTTGTATAGGTATAACAAAAATTATATGCCGTTTTTACTTGAATTGACTTTGAGTAAAAAGTTTCAAGTAAGCCTTTATAGACAAGACAGGACCAGAGTCCAAAAATGCAATGGGTCATAGACAAACTGCAACAATACCCCCATTCCCATTTGGGGGCAAGGACGTAGCTGGGAACAAAAACTGGGTCCGGTACACCCCCCATACTTGAAAATTTTTCAATTTTTTTCGATTTTCGAAAAATCCTTCAAAAATATCGTTTTTCAGAAAAGATGATGATTTTTCAACCCTCATTTGGGGGGGGGGGGGGGGGCGATCNGGGGGGGGGGGGTGGGGCGATCAATGATCAAGAGATTTTCACATCGACAAAAAAGGTCGACTCGTGGGAGGGGGCTAAAAAATTTTGCAGTTTTGAAGATACTTTGTTACAGAGTGGTTCTGGATCTCATAGGTCGGAGATCCAAGACTCAGTATACAAACCAATTCAAATCAGGTGAGACGAATTCGCGACACCGTCTCAAATTGGTTTCGAATTCGAGACTCAATTCGAGACGCTTAGTGTCTCGACCACCTGTTCGAGACGTTTAGCGCGCAGCCTTAATTAAATCTTTAAAATTTAATTTTAGGTCCGAGAAAATGTTCGCGTATGCGCAACCTTTATACAATCAGTGCTAGCCATGTGCATAGGAGTCCTCCTAATAGCAGTCATATATTTCCTAGTTGTTATATTAGAGAACCAGCCGAATACTTCAATCATATTAGCAACTGTTTATAACGTGGGTATAGCACTGTGTTTCTTAATATCACCTATTGCCTATATAGCACCTTCGAAAGAATTGAGATCGTTAGTTAAAAATACGTTTGAAGTCCAGATTATAACAGCATCAGTTTCTCCTAGTCCATTTCCAAGCAGGACACCAGAAGAAGAGCAGAAAATATATTTTGAACAATTGAAGCAGATGTGGGGATAAAAAAATTCTTTTTTTTAATAAATTTTTGCGCAAAAATTTGAATATGAATAAATTTTCAAATGTCAAATACCACACATTGAAATTTATTTATATAAAAAATTACTAAATAAAGAAAGGACAAGTCATCATTTTTGGTTCTATGATTGTTTGACAAATTTTTTTCGATGGATTATTTTATGACAAATAAAATAAAAATAAATCATATAATTTTATTATAAAAAAATAATGATATCAAAAACCAATAGAAGTAGAGCTGGATCGATGCCGTCACGGCGACTTTCACTGTCATCCGTCACGGAACATTAATAAGAAATACAGGGTGCGGTCAAAGTTCCCGATCACTTTAAATTTTTAGCTCTGTCAACACTGGGCGGGAGCTTTTAGCGCACCCTGTAACTAATGACATTGCAGTCCCAAAAATTTTATCGTTTCTAATTATTGTCCATCCTTTTGAAACTTATGGATTGCCGATTTTATCCCTCGTTGTTGCTTCTATTGTACATAACAGATACTGGACTAGTACTGGAACCCCATGTACAACTAGAGATTGCACTTCTGATAGCATGCAATCTTCTTAGAAATTTATCCCAAACTTGTAATAAAAAAATTCTATGCGAAGGAATATAGGTACTAAAATGATAACTCATTGGGCAAAACAGCGTAAGGAAGCAAGATGTTTGTTTTGTTTTTGTGCACTCGATTCTTCAGAAATCTATGAAGCACTTGAAAATAAGAGTTCAAAGTGCGAACCTCGTTTATCTTATTCAAAATAACCCGTAAAACATAAACATAAAGACAAACAAAAGCTGTATTTTAATATTTTAAGAATAGCACAAAAACAACTAAATTTTTAACATCTTACTCAAAATAGCCTCCTTGTGCATCCTTGCAGGATTGAAGTTTCTTTGGAAAGGCGTTTACGATGGCATGTAATTTTCTCTGGCCAGACGCCTTCTCGGTTTAGCCGGATTTCGCTGGATTCTTTGACGAACATTTTTCCTGCCAACATTTACGCTTCTTGGTCTACCAGTGCGCTGACGATCGGCGATTTGTCCAGACGCTTGTGTACGCTTAAGACTTCGTCTAGCGTTGCTTCGATCCATATTCAAGAGCTTGCAATTTCTGGAACAGTCCTTCCTTGCTTATTCAAATCGTAGACCGCTGCCTTTTTAGAATTTACGCGCATTTTTGGATCTGAAAAAAAGTGAAGAACGAGCAAAAGAAAATTGAGAAATAGAGGAACTTTCTGGGTATGCGTTGATATAATATTAGAGGGCGAAAATACGTCAGGTCAACATTACGTAAACAGATTGACAGACTGTCAATTACGTTGACGTATTGACAGAACGCACCAATCGATCTGTTGACGTTACGTCAACGTGCACGTTGACGTAAATTAACGTAATCAACTACACTTTACTAAGTTTTGTCTCTTTGATAAGTTCGACAGAAAGCCAGACAAAGAAATTTATTAAAAAATTTTTAGCAATATTTTATATTTTTCTTTGTTGCCTGACTTTCTGCCAAACTTATCAAAGAGAAAAAACTTAGTACAAATCTGTCATTACGTTGACGCATTTTCGACCTCTACTCCTAGATTTATATATTGAACTCTTATTTCAAGTGTTTCATAGATTTCTGAAGAATCGAACGGACAAAAACAAACATCTTGTTACCTTACACTGTTTTGCCCAATGAACTATTTCAATTGTTTCATAAAACTGCGAAGTAGTTTTCTTTTGGACACCATTTTTTTAGCACTAAAAATATTTTTTCAGCACTAAAAATATTTTTTTAGCATTAATATCGTTTTTTAACGTTTTTTGCCTAAGGCCTAAGCCTAACGCTAAAGGCCTAAAGCCTAAAACCTAAGCGTAAAGCCTAAGGCCTACGCCTAAGGCCTAAAACCTAAGCCTAAGGCCTAAGGAATAAATTTATTTAAAGCCAAATATTTTTAGTGCTGAAAAAATATTTGCGTTTTCTTTTTTAATAGCGTTATGAAAATTTATTCTTGTAAACAGGAGAATGAGATGTCTGTAGCCCCATGTCATGAAATCCAAACGAAAAAATTAAATATCAGATAAGAGAAAATTATGACTTTTTCAAATTTTATGGAAAATGATTTTTAGCTATCTTATGGCTGCCCGCCTAGTAAATCAGCATTTTTCTCTCGTTTTTGATGAAATTTTTTCAGTATTGGGTAAGAGTGTATGCTGAATACGATCCAATTGGTCTTTTTGAGCGAAACTCATGTTTTCATGCCAATATACAGACTTTTCCAAACAATCGGGATTTTTTATACCCCTAAAATGGCTCAAAAATTTTTATTCCCTGAATCAGGGTTAGAGAGATTTTTTCATGACTCGAAAATGCGCGCAATCGAATCGATTTCTCGACTAGAAAAACCCTAGTAGGATGGAAAATTTCGTCAAAAATCGACTTCTATAACCAAATATCGACATTTTAAAATTCATTTGCAACATTGAAACACACCAATTTTTTGGAAAAGTCTGTATATTGACACTAAAAAATGAGTTTTGCTCAAAAAGACCAATTGGATCGTATTCAGCATACGCTCTTACCCACTACCGAAAAAAATTTCATCGAAAACGAATGAAAAATGATGAAATTAGAGCATTTTTTTGAGCCGCAAATACTTATTGAACAACCCAATATATTTATCTCTATGATCAGAACTTTCCCCTTCTCCACTTACCCGATAATTATTAGATCCAGTGGTCCATGCAATGAAAAATTAGCCATAAATAATTGCGAAACAATAGCCGTGTTTTGTATTCGTAGCCAAATAAATAAGCACGTTAATAAAAACGGTATAACTGTTAAGAAAGACATTACCCAAAGTTGAATTAATACAGCTTTGTATAATTTGACTTGAAGTTTATAAGTATTGGCATGCCATTTCTGTTTGGCTCTTTTTAAAAAGAATATAGGAATTATCGAAACAACCAATATCTCAAATAGCAATATTAAAACGCTAATTACCAAGGAAGGAAAAACCAAACTCAAATTTGAATCACTACTATATAATCCTAAAATATATAATTTACAGTCAAACTCGGGCACATTAGGGGAGAAAAGAAGCCTATAGATAGCGTTGCCATATGCTTTTTTACAAAGGTTGCAGAAACTTTTTGGTGAATTTGCAATAGAGATTGCAAAATAACTAAAAATAGACTTTTTGGCCAAAAAGAGAAAAGCTTCTGGCCCAGGCGGGATTAAAGGACCAGTCCAGTAATTTACAATCATATGAAAAAATGATATATTCGGAAAGATCATGAAAAATTGAGCATTTTTTGTTTTTAAGACATGTTCTGAATCGTTGTAGTTTTCGAGATAATTATGTTTGAAATTTTGAGTTTGTGTACAAGCTATTCGTTGTAATATATAAACTTTTTTGAATTTTTGCGAAAACACAAATTCAAAATTTCAAAAGCAATTATCTCGACAACTACAACGATTCAGAACATACTGTAAAAACAAAAAATATATTTTTCATGATCTTTCCGAATGTATCATTTTTTCATACGAAAATATTTTTTCTTGTAATATTTTATATTTCTTTTTGTAATATAAATATTTTTTTGGATGTAATATAGAGTATTTTTTGTAATATTTTGTTTGAAGGTAATATTTTTTGAGATATTTTTTTGTAACATTTTTTCTGAATCCGGATCAGAATCCAAATCTGGATTCAGAATCCGGATTCAGAATCAGAATTCGGATTCAGAATCTGGATTCAGAATCCGAATCCAGATTTTGAATCCAGATCCGGATTCTGAATCCAGATTCGAATTCTGATCTGAATTCCAAATCCGGATTCAGAATCCAAATCTGGATTCAGAATCCGAATTCAGATTCAGAATCCGAATTCTGATTCTGAATCCGGATTCTGAATCCAGATTCGGATTCAGAATCTGAATTCGGATTCTGATCCGGATTCCAAATCCGGATTCAGAATCCGAATCCGGATTCAGAATCCGAATCCGGATTCTGAATCCAGATTCGGATTCAGAATCTGAATTCGGATTCTGATCCGGATTCCAAATCCTGATTCAGAATCCAGATTCGGATTCTGATTCAGGATTTGGAATCCGGATTCAGAATCAGAATTCGGATTCTGATCCGGATTTCAAATCAGATTCTGAATTCTGAATCCGGATTCGCATTCTAAATACAAATTCGGATTCTGAATCAGGATTCTGATCCGGATTCCAATCAGATTCTGATCAGGATTCCAAAACAGATTCTGAATCTGAATTCTGATTCTGAATCCGGATTCGCATTCTAAATACGGATTCGGATTCTGAACCAGGATTCGGATTTTGAATCCGGATTCAGAATCCTAATTCAGAATCCAGATTTAGAATCTCAATTCAGAATCCGAATCTTAGTACACAAAAAAATATTATAAGAAAAAATATTTTCGTTCAAAAAAATATTATAAGAAAAAATATTTCGTTCAAAAAAATATTACAATCAAAATACTCGATATTACATCCAAAAAAATATTACAAAAAAAAAATATTACATCGAAAAATACCGTCGTTTTTCATATGGTTATAACTGACTGGACTGGTCCTTTAAATAGCACACTCGTCTGCTCACCAAAATATATCCTGCCTTGAAGCTCTTTATATACCAATGGCAAGGTTTTGCTTAATGCAATATCACTTTCCTCACTTAACATAGATTCTCGACTCATATTGAAAATAACCCATAAAATTATAAAAATGGATAATGGAGCAATAGCTAATAATATAGCCAATTTAATCGGATTGTCTATAAACTTAGTGTATTCAAGCAAATTTAGCAAGTACAATAAACGATAAGTTACAGCTATCAATACACTGAATAAAGTTGCGAAAACGCAAGTTACAAATATACAACCTAAAGTATGAAAAGTGCTTTTATCGATATAGGACTCAAAAGCACTGTTGAAGACAACTATAGGATATGGAGTTAGAAACGAGTATGAAAATAGGACAAAGCCAATTTGAGATAAAGTATTCCAAAAGATGGTATTGATCAGATAATAGCGGTATATTTTGATCTTCTTATTTTGAAAAACAACATAAATAATTAGGGGTGCCAGAATGAGTTGAATTGATAAAGTGATAAATTCAACGATTTCCGAGAATATAGCTAGAGGCCTATTATAAATTGCGTTTAAAGTGATATTTTCCATAGCCGAATAAATGAACGAGCTTGAGCTGTTAGACAAGAAAACTAGTTTTGCTAAGAAATAATGATATAATTCTTTGCTAGCAGACAATTTCCGACAACTGAAGGCAGATGTTTTTGATATAGAAAAATTGATTAAAAAATTAAGAACATGTTTAATAATTTTCCCAGAAAACCGCTATAATAGGAATAACAGGTAGAAGCTACAAACTTGAAGTGTTTTACACCTTTTTTCGCTTATAAAACGTCAGTGGCGGATCGAGCGGGGGTAGGAATGTTCATCATATATCAGCAAGGGGGAGTCTCCCCCCTAACCTACCCACTATGGACCCAAAATTGAGGCGAGACTAGAGTTGTGCTGGTCAATTGACACACACCGCACACCAGGTCCATTAAAGGCAAAAAAAATTTCGCGGAGAAATCGAAAAAAACGTTCCGTACTTCAATAGAGGACAGTCTTAGGAGTAATATTTGTATTGACGTTTTAAAAACCTATCGTTCATTTTTGAGATCATTCAAAAATGGCGTTTTTGATCGGTGGGTAAATGAATATCTAACATCAATTTTTTGGTTTCAAGATTTTAAACGAAAAAATGACGTATACCCCCGTTTTTCCACCTGAAAAATCGATTGCACGCAGTTTTAACACATGCCCCTTAAAAAATTGACTTTTTCTTTAGAACATCGATTTTTGGCCTACAAATATATACCATTTTAGCAAGTAAAATGGCTATCTCTAAGCGTAAAAAGCAATCGGTAAAAAATTGCAAAGAAATGTCTCGCAATAATACTTAACACTCCGAGGACCGACTGAAATTTTTGTGCATTTTACTATTTCCAGCTATACTGATATGCTAAAATAAAAAAATTTACTTCACGAAATTTCGAGCTAGTGGCCTTTGAAATTTATACCATGTTGATAATTGGATGTCGTTAGTAAAATAAGTCCTCGTAGGAATTGAATTGGAGATAGTTGACCACTGAAATGAAAGCTGGTGATCCGCCCTACAACTATTGTATAAATACCTATAGAAAGTTTTCGCTTCAATAAAAAATTATGAGCCTATCTTTGAAAAAACTCCGGTCTTTTGATAAAGATCGGTATTTTAAGCTGTGTTGCAGATCACTTCATAAAAAATGAAGTAACAATCCCTGTAGCTCAGATTCCCAGGATAATTTTTATATATTGGGTTTGATATGTTTGTATACAAATTTACTAGCTACAAACCAGTTTATGTTGAAAAAATGGTGATTTTTCGATACTCTTAGCTTACCAAGGCTCCAGAATCTAAGTTAATTTAATTCTTTTTGTCCAAAAATGAGTTGTTTCACCGTTTTAGGCTTTGGCGAAAATTTTCTGATCGTTTCTGAGTGACAACGATTAATTTTTTGAGTAAATTTGATCAATTCTTAAAAAATTGGATTTTTTGCTCCGAACCTGGACCACGAATCTGGACCCAAAAATAAGGTTTTTCAAAATTCTTCCAAAACGATCAGAAAATTTTGATCAAAGCCCAAAACGTTGAAATAACGGCGGTGTGACATTTGCGGCTTCGCATTTGCGGCCCCGACATTTGCGGCTCGACATTTGCGGCCCGACATTTGCGGCTCGACATTTGCGGCCCGACATTTGCGGCTCAACATTTGCGGCCCCGAC